>CM068361.1:32828887-33053887 GCA_034769755.1 Odontamblyopus lacepedii
CTACTGCTACTGCTACAGCTGCTGCTGCTGCTGCTGCTGCTGCTGCTGCTACTGCTACTGCTACTGCTACTACTGCTACTACTACTACTGCTGCTACTGCTACTGCTACTGCTGCTGCTGCTACCACTGCTGCAGCGGCAGCAACAGCGCTAGCAGCAGCTACAGCCAGCAGCAGCAGCAGCAGCAGCAGCAGCAGCTGCTTGCTGCTGCTGCGTTACCGAGCAGCTGCAGCAGCTGCCTGCAGCTGCGACAGCAGCAGCTGCTGCTGCTACTGCTACTGCTGCTACTGCTACTACTACTACTACTACTACTGCTACTACAACTGCTGCTACTACTACTACTACTACTGCTACAACTATTACTGCTAATACTACTCCTGATACTGCTACTACTACTAATAATAATAATAGTGAAGTCAAAATCAGTCTGTTGTGCACTGTGCATCTTATTATCAAGGGTACTGTATAAAGGTATTGTCCGGTAATCAGGAAGTGCACAATTAGCTTGCTAGTTGCTGTTAGAAGTGCCTTATAAACTCATCAGGATGTTCAGGATCAGGAGGTTAAGAGAGGAAAAGCTCTGGGCCACTGTTTTTTCACATTCCTAAGGCAGTAAAAATCTTTAAAATGCAGGTTAAAGTATTTTGTATAACATTATCACTTCAGCTCTGTTTGGGATCTTGATACATCAGTTGGTGGATTAATTAAATCAACTCATTATTCAAATCAAATCACAGTGCTGTTCTTCTGTTATAAGAGTAGATATGACCTGGGGCCGAGCTATTCAGTATTTTAGCGCACAGTGTTAATGTTAAGTGTTTACATACGCTTCCTACTATCTGTGCTCAGCTCTATTTAAGGGCACACACTACACGCATTTTTTGTGTTTTATATTATTATTTTTTGGCCAGTTCGGTCTCTTGGCATATGCACTAAATCCAGTCAAGCTGAAATTACTTGGATTAAGAAAGTTTTACCATAATTTGGGTCAGTTTCGCTTGACAAGTAAAAATATCTGCCAGTGGAACAAGACTTTTTGTACTTAAAATTAGGGCTGGGCGGTATACCGTTTGAACCGGTATACCGGTAATTTTTATTTTTATGATATGCATTTTTTATTTACCGCCATACCGTGTGTGCGCGCATATGTCGGCAACACAGAGCGGCGGAACGTCGCACAGCGGTAGATTGAGCGGGGGCTGTTTTTCAGTGTTACACCAAACAAGCCAACAAGCCAGGTAAGGATAGCGAGTTGAGTAGAAAGTAAAATCTGCATCTTCTCCCCAATCTCTGCGTAACGTTGGCACTGCAGCACAAAACACTACACAGACGTCCCTGGTAGGCTGGGCGTTTGCTAAAAGGACCGCCTGTGTAGTGTTAGGCGCGCTTGCTAAAAGAGACCGCCTGTGTAGTGTTAGGCGCTTGCTAAAGGGACCGCCTGTGTAGTGTTTTGTGACACGGCGAGAGCGCTGGAGCCGCGCGCCTCCGTCTAAAGGGACCGTCTATGACAAGAAAAGCAAACGTTGGAATGATATTACCAACTCTATCACACTCCACTTAGCCAAAGACAAAAATACCGTTAAATACCGTGATACCGTGATAATTTTAAAAAATACCGTGATAACAATTTTTGGTCATACCGCCCAGCTCTACTTAAAATATGAACGTACATCTTGCTACACTTAAAATAAGAAAAAAAAAAAAAACTTTTTGCACTTAAAATAAGAAACAAAATCAAATGTTTCTTGAATTAAGAAAAAAAAACACTTATTCCACTGGCAGATCATTTTGCTTGTCAAGTTGAATCGACACAAATAAAGTAAAAATGTTCTTAATTTAAGTCATTTTAACTTATCTGGATATTGTCTTTTCCCAGTATGAGCTTTCATGACATCCAGGTCCAAGTCTGATTTATTAAAGTTTTAACAAAAAAACAAACAAACAAACAAATAAAACAAAATTAGAACTTTTAGATACATTTTCAGTAGAGAAAAAAAAATCCTGCACATCGTCTTACCTGCAAAATGTGTTTCAGGTCCTTATAAATCTCACATTTTGTAAATAAGACAGTGTGCAGGATTTTTTTTCTCCGTATTCTTGGGCTGCTCCCTTTCCTCCAACGCACTTGGTTCAAGGAATTGATCTGCGAATTTCTTATTCTTTTAGTTTAATTTTCAGTGAAATAATGTTCCATCCATCCATCCATCCATCCATCTTCTTCCGCTTATCCGGGGCCGGGTCGCGGGGGCAGCAGTCTAAGCAGGGGCTCCCAAGCTTCCTTCTCCCCAGCCACTTCCTCCAGCTCCTCCGGACGGACCCCGAGGCGTTCCCAGGCCAGCCGAGAGACATAGTCCCTCCAGCGTGTCCTGGGTCTTCCCCGGGGCCTCCTACCGGTGGGACATGCCCGGAACACCTCCCGAGGGAGGCGTCCAGGAGGCATCCGGACCAGATGCCCGAGCCACCTCAGCTGCTCCTCTCGACGTGGAGGAGCAGCGACTCTACTCCGAGCTCCTCCCGTGTGACCGAGCTCCTCACCCTATCTCTAAGGGAGCGCCCGGCCACTCTGCGGAGGAAACTCATTTCGGCCGCTTGTATCCGCGATCTCGTTCTTTCGGTCATTACCCAGAGCTCATGACCATAGGTGAGGTGAGGGAAATAATGTTTACTCATATAATAAATAAGATAAGATCCAAAATCCCCTCTATATGTGTGTAAATGTTTTTTTATTATCCGTCAACAAAATGAAGCAGGAAGTTTAAACTTGGCTGTTTTCATGTTTCTGTTTCCCAAAAATGTAACTTTTTTGGGCATTTTTACACACACATTTTTTATACGTTTTGTTAATATCTAATTTAGCTTTGTGTAGCTTTTAAAAAAAAACATTTATATGAAGAGCACTCTATAAAGTTTGATTGATTGAATATAAAAAGTGGTAAATTGTCACATTTTTATACAGCACCTTCCACCTTCAAGGTACTCAAACCACTCACCCATTAATGCACACACACACACACACACACACACACACACACACACACACACACACACACACACACACACACACACACACACACACACACACACACACACACACACACACTGGGGGTGAGGTGGGTGAAGTGTCTTGCCCAAGGACACAACAACAACATTCATCTGCGCGAGCTCGGACAGTAGATCTGACCGCTCAACCAGTGTCAAGAGCATAGTCCATATATATGAGTGGACTAAGCTAACCCGTTAGCCGCCGCGTGCCAAACAGGAAGTGCTCCAGGAGGCTCTTCCGGCTCCTTCTCTCCCTTTTTCCCATTGACTTACATTAGGATCGTCTCTCTCTCTATAACTGCTGCACTGAGCCTCATCATTCGGGTCTTAAATTGTTCGTATGAACCCGCGACACATGATCCTGTATTTTTCATTTCTCTATCTTGTTCCTAAATCAAGATATGAACATAAATAACAGACCAATCAGACACCTTCATTCCCCGAGGTCCCGCCCCCTAGCGTTAGCAACAAGTTTGACTGACAGCTAGCACATTTCGCTGCTAAGTAAGTTCCCTTCTCACTTTCCTGCCCCGACTGACTATTTTTGAAGTAATATGACAAAATATCTCAAACAATTACAATATCTAACGTTACTACAATCTTCACTAGCATAACTTAACTAGCATAAAGTGAAGTGAATTTCGTTAAATTGAGACTCTATTGTTGTCCGCACGTAACAGTACAAACAACATAAATCAATGTCTTAAACTTACTATTTAAAGTTTGATGATAAAAGCTAAAAGTTTCTTTATTATTCTCAAGAATCACCGAAATACAGCGGTCCGTGCAGAATGGTGCCACATTTAACGACCTCAATCATGATTGGCTCTTGTGGTTGCTATGACACTCTCGGTCGGATTTCCAAATATGGAGTCTGGCTCCAAATTCACTCCTTTAACTGTGGCATTGCGAGCTTCAGTTGAGCGACGCTGAAAGCTGTGGTGACGTCACACTCACGTAGTCCACTCATATATTTACGGACTGTGGTCAAGAGTGGGATTCGAACCACCAACCTTTAGATCAGTGGACAAACGCTCTACCAACTGAGCTACTTTCTTATGTTGTAATGAATTTTCACTTTAAATTTATGAGTAAACTACAGCAGAAGTTTCAAATTAATATCTCTAGATTTAAGACTTTTTTTTCTATTCATCTGCAGCTTCTTGCCTTAATTACTCCCAAACTTATTGTCCTAAAACACGGCTACGATTTCTTCCATTTTCCTCCAGCAAAAACAACACATCCTGTATTTTTCACTATTCCCCCTACAAACACGTTCTGAAATTCATGGGATTCTAGTATTAGTTCATTTTTCCCTCTTCCCTCAAATGTTTTAGCTGGTTAAAATGTGCAATTTGAACAGAATCCTACTATTAAAGCGTGAATTGCAAATCCAACGGCGACGGCAAAGCTTGTCAGAAAATTCGAAATTGGATTTTTTTTTTTTTTTTGCAGAATGGTTCAACTCTATCCCAATCTGTCGTTTTACAGAAAATCCCACTGCAGGCCATAGACACACCATTGTTAGTACAGCGCTATTGTTTACATGGTGGATCCTAATAAGCCTGCTTGTTAGGATCTTCGATATTATCTTGCTGCCCCCGCAACAGTAGTTTTCTGTCCAGGAGCAGCTTTTCTGTCAAAAACAAAAAAAACAGGTTTGAACAAATTAGCCGGGACGATAACAAGCGCGGCGGTTCTACCCCTGCACCGGTCTAATGTGAGCCACCCAGGGGTAATTAGAGGGATCTGTCCAGGAGAAGGTCCAGAAGGAAAGATGTGAAAAGTCCGGCATCCGTCCTTAATAAATGCATGTGGGGCAGAAATATTTATGTGGAGAACGACGTCTGGACAACTTTATCCGGGAGGCTGCACAACTTGCCTGCGGTGGTAAAAGAAAAAAAAGCATAATAAAGACAGATGGGCCCTTAATTTAAAAAAATTTATTAATAAAAAAGCGAAAATTTCAATTTCAGATATGATACGCCTATAGCTATCTATTTGCAAAGGCTGGGAATCTTGCATTACAATTTTTGGGCTTAAAAAGGTACAAATGAAGACAGATTTATTCATGGGCAAATGGTTTTCAATCCAAGCCTGTATTTCTCTTACTTATTATTTTTATATAGGTATTTTTGTGCGAATTTATGCAGAATATTATGAATAATGTGTATGACTGTATCAACACTGTAACTTTAGTTCATATAATTTTACTTGGATCGTATTTTTACTGCTGTTTCATAACTACCGTATTTTCCGGACTATAAGCCGCTACTTTTTTCCCCAGGATTTGAACCATGCGGCTTTTAGTGCGGAGCGGCTAAATTTAGTTTTTTTCTTCCACGGCTAGGGGCGCTCTAACCGGAATTTCAAAAACATAATAGACAGAGAAGAATATGCTACTTATTATTTAGCAGATATAACACGCACAACAAATTACTCACTGGTAATTATTTTCAAATCCTCGCTCCTTCATCATGAAAAGCACATGAAGGAGTTTGTATGATGCAAGTTTTAAGTTGAAGGCATCGATTTTGCTCCAGGAAGGAAACCGCTGTAGAGCCCTGCACCCACGGGACCCACGGGACCCGAGGGACCAACACAAAACAGTGCGGTGCGGAACCATGGATGTAATAAGAACATCTGAAAGAACATCTGAAAGAAGATTCTGAAAGAACATCTGAAAGCTTATTGCGGGTGGCAGCGCGACCACATGACACGAGCGCAGGCGGTAGCGGGACTGAAGACTGCTGGAGCGGGCAGGAGCGGGGCTGAAAATTGTGTCCCACAGACCTCTGCCGTGCTGCTGCACATAAGCTCGGCGCTGTAGAGCCCTGCACCCGCGGGACCCACGGGACCAACACAAAACAGTGCGGCGCGGAACCATGGATGTAATAAGAACATCTGAAAGAACATTCTGAAAGAACATTCTGAAAGCTTATTGTGGGCGCGGGCGGGAGCGCGGCCGCACGACGCGAGCGGTAGCGAGACTGAAGACTGCTGGAGCGGGCGGGAGTGGGATTGTGTCCCGCAGACCTCTACCTGCTGCTGCTGTAAGCTCAGCGTCAGCGGAGATGATTAAAGTGACTTGTGGTTTCACTGCACAGGAGAAATGAAGGTCAATTACCGGTTCTTTTATGTTTTGACCTTGTTTTAATCAGCACAGTTGCTGCCGTGTCAAAAGACACTTTTCAGAAAGGATCTGTTCAGGTACATAAATGTACATTTACAGTACAAAATCGTTCTGTATATGCAGTAAATATCTAATTTTTCAACACAGATATCAGCGGCTTATAGCCCGGTTGCGCCTGTATAACTTTTTTCTTTTTTTTAAATAGCGTGGGTGCGGCTTATATACCGGTGCCTCAATAGTCCAGAAAATACGATATATTTGGCTTACACCAACAACTATTAAATAAAAACAAGTAAAAAAAAAGGACAAAGGGTACTCTATGTAACCTTTCTAGTGGAGGATCTGTCATTTGTTTGTCTCCATGGCGATGTTAATGTCTGAAATGTTCCACGGTACAACATCAGATCTGTGGAGAGGCGACCTCGCTCACAGCAAAAAAAACAACAACAAAAACAAACATTTTTAACATTTTTATTATGTTTTTTCTTTTCTAAATGCATAGTTTGTCTGTCATGGCGCAATATCAAAATGAAACGAGATACAAAGTGGGCGGAGCTTGACGAGAACCATGTGTAAACAACTGTTAGCGGCCCGACAATTAGTTTATTTGTTTTATGTATAGTTTTATTTGGTTCTATTTGTTTACAATAAAAGGCGGTTTGTTTTAGCACAAGGACGGGAGGAAAATGAGGATAAAAAAGAGAAACAAAACCTACACATGTTGTGTCTACGGTAATGTTAAGCAAGAACATTTTTGTGAAACTTTAATGTGTCACAAAAACATACTCATGTTTCAACGACAGAATAATTGAAGTAGTAGCAGTAGTAACAGTAGTAGTAGCAGTAGTAGTAGTAGCAGTAGTAGCAGTAGTAGCAGTAGTACCAGTAGTAGTAGCAGTAGTAGTAGTAGTAGTAGTAGCAGTAGTAGCAGTAGTAACAGTAGTAGTAGTACCAGTAGCAGTAGTAGTAGTAGTAGTAGTAGTAGCAGTAGTAGTAGTAGTAGTAGCAGTAGTAGTAGTACCAGTAGTAGTAGCAGTAGTAGCAGTGCTGATGGTAGCGGTGGTAAGGTGGTAGTAAGCAGTGGTAACGGTGGTAGTGCGTGGTAAGGTAGTGGTGGTAGTAGCTGGTAATAGTTAGTGGTGGTAATGGTGGCGGTAGTGGTGCCGGTGGTATGGATATATGGTAGCGGTGGTAGTGGTAAGTGGTGGTAGTGGTAGTAGTTAAGGCAGTGGTGATGGTAACCCGGTTAGTAGTAGTAGTAGTAGTAGTAGTACCAGTAGTAGTAGTAGTAGTAGTAGTAGTAGTAGTAGTACCAGTAGTAGTAGTAGTAGTAGTAGTAGCAGTAGTAGTAGTACCAGTAGTAGTAGTAGTAGTAGTAGTAGTAGCAGTAGTAGTAGTACCAGTAGTAGTAGTAGTAGTAGTAGTAGCAGTAGTAGTAGTACCAGTAGTAGTAGTAGTAGTAGTAGTAGTAGTAGAAGCAATAAAAAGTGCAGACATTTCAAACTTGATTACTTGAAAATATGGCTTTTTTCTGTCAGTTTAAACCTCCATTCATTAAAATAAAGTTGTTGTCAATTGATGAATGCATTAGTGTAATTATAACTACAGTGCAGTTTATACATGTAGTAGTAGTAGTAGTAGTAGTAGTAGTAGTAGTAGTAGTAGAAGAAGAAGAAGCAGCAGTAGGAAGGACCAAGTGGGCACAGCAGACAGTTCAAACTCAATTACTTGTAAATGTGGCTTTTTCCTGTCAGTTTAACAAAATTAATGTGTTGCTAATTAAGTCACTGTTCTAATTATAACTCTAGTGTAATTTAGACACGTTTTGGTCTTTGTTCACACCGTATCCAACAGCGCCGTGTGCACTTTAAGAGTATAATCTCGTACTCACTTTTGGAGAAGCGCGGTGGGTTGTCGTTGACGTCGCTGAGCGTGATGTTCACCGTGGTGGTCCCCGCCAGCCCCCCCAGCTGCCCCCCCATGTCTTTGGCCTGGATCAGGACCTGGTACTGCTCCTTCACCTCGCGGTCCATGTTTGGTAGAGCCGTCTTTATAATCCCTGAAAGACAAATACGCCGCACACAGGTGAATTACACTTCGCTGTGACGTCACGCTGGAGGCGATCTGCGTGGATGTCTATGGGGGAATGTTCAGCAGTTACCGTGGTGACTCAATGTACACATAACCAATACGGATGTAACCATAACCAAAATCTGGTGATATCGTATCGTCAAAGGTCTCAATAATATTGTGGACCATCACAATAAATGTAAATTGTAAATTTTGTACATATACTTATTATTATTTTTATTATTATTTCTATTTTTATTGTTATTGTTTATCTTGATTGCATCACACTTTTTTTTTTCCTTTTTTGCACTAAACTGTCCTGGAGCTACTGTGACTGAGGAATTTCTCCACTGCGAGATCAATCCAGTCTTATCTTATCTTATCTTATCTTATCTTATCTTAATATATCGAATCTCAAGTCTCTTTGCTTAAATGAACAGTTCTGATGCAGAAATAGCTAAAAAAAAACAGAGGGAACTACATAGACCATGATCCTTTGCTCCGTTTCAGTGCAGACGACATGAAGAAATAACTGTTCTAAGCACTTTTACATCTTCATTCTTTGGATTAAGTCTGTGAAGCATTTTTAGAGGAAAAAGTAGCAGATTCACAGTTTTCCTCCACAAAATATTGCAATAAATATCGTACGGTAAGATGTTTATGGTGAAAATATCGTACAGAGAGATCGTTCCATCCCTAATGACAATAATGTTGAACCAAATGTCTGGTCAAAGCGTTTATAATGTCAGTCTTGTTATTCTGTAGAATATCGTAATATCATGAGCCTCCCCACCATATCGTGAGCTTTCCCACGATATCGCAATAAATATTGTACCGTATCATGAGGCTTGGATATCGTTACACCCCTAATAACCAAACAAAGCCTGATAAGATAGTATGGATAGTCTGAACATTTAAGAAACATTACAAAATGGATTTAAACAACACATTTTAAGGAGCCTGTTTTAGTCTCAATTAGGAGTTGGATTTCCAGTAAATTAAAAAAAAAAAAAAAAAGTTGAGAGTGACAAACTGAAAAATAAATAAATAAAGCTTGTAACTGTAGTATTATAAGAAATGTACTTGTTTACGAGCACAAATCATCAAATTTTTGTCGCCGAAGCTACGTCAGTGCAAAAAAGCTTAAGATATAAACACTTAAATCTATCAGAAAATGACGTAAAAGCGAGTGAAATTATTTGTCTGCTTGGACATAGGGCTGGGCGGTAAACCGTTTGAACCGGTATACCGGTAATTTTTATTTTTATGATATGAATTTTTTATTTACCGCCATACCGTGTGTGTGCGCATATGTCGGCAACACAGAGCGGCGGAACGTCGCACAGCGGTAGATTGAGCGGGGGCTGTTTTTCAGTGTTACACCAAACAAGCCAACTCTGCAGGAGAGCGTGGTAGTGGCAGAGACTAGGGTGGTAAGGGCGAGTTGAGCGGTGAGCATGGACGAAGAAAATGACACAGACACAGAACTCATTCCGAAAAAGGGAGCCGTGTCTGTTGTTTGGAAATACTTCGGTTTTAAAAAATCTGACGCGGATCAAACACGCATCATCTGTAAGTGTTGTCGAGCTAATGTTTTAGCTGCAGGAGGCAACACAAGCAACTTGCTTCACCACCTCCGCCACAATCATATCCTGGAATACGCAGAGTGCATGAAAGTAAAATCTGCATCTTCTCCCCAATCTCTGCGTAACGTTGGCAGTGCAGCACAAAACACTACACAGACGTCCCTGGTAGGCACGTTTGCTAAAGGGACCGTCTGTGTAGTGTTTTGTGACACGGCTACCTTTTCGAGAGCGGAGTGCGCGAGCCGTGCCAGCGAGAGGCGTGAGCGCGGGTGCGTGGTGCCACGCCCGAGCGAGAGAGCGCTGCAGCGCGGAGCCCCGCTCTTCACCTTTCGCCGGCACGGCTCCGCCGCACCGCCGCTCACGCCTCTCGGGCACGGCTCCGCGCACTCCGTCTAAAGGGACCGTCTATGACAAGAAAAGCAAACGTTGGAATGATATTACCAACTCTATCACACTCCACTTAGCCAAAGACAAAAATACCGTTAAATACTGTGATACCGTGATAATTAAAAAAAATACCGTGATATCAATTTTTGGTCATACCGCCCAGCTCTACTTGGACAGTTAATTTTACTTAACAAGTTCTCTTAAAATAAACAACCTCTAGACTAGAATTAAACAGTTTCAGAACTAGTAAGTCGATAATAAATCTGAAAACAAGACGAATAACCTGATGTACGTTTGAAAATCTTGGCCAGATCAGAGAAATTTGCCATGTGGTCAGATTGCGTGAAAACGTGTCGAACCCGAGTTAACAGGACGCCAGAGGGAGCAGTGCCTCTAGTTAGCGTCGCATCCCCAGGGAAGCGTCGATGACATCAGCTGCAAAGTATCAATAAAGCAGGAGATATGGAGGCGAGATACAGGGAAAGGCAAAAGTAATAAAGCAGCCACGGAGAGGAGCGGGGGGCATAAAACCTGTGACATATACTCAATGCTAAATGCCAAACCTGCCGCTGGAAAAGATCCATCCTCAGACAGGTTTCTATCACGCACCATACATCACCGCGAAGAGGTGTCGGCTGTACGGCGGCGTCTTACCAGGACGATATAGGGGACGATCTAATTCACTTTTATTGTAATGGTTATGTAAGCACTCAACTCGGAAAAGAAATGAGACAAAACGATAGAAGTTGTCAGCGCTCGGTGTTGATAAGGTGAACGGCGTAATTAAAAAACGTAATCAGAAATGTTTAGTTAATTAAAGTTTTGTGTCGTGATTTTTAAACGTGTCCCTGCAACAAAACTAAAACGATGAGAAAACATTCAGTAAAAGGACATATTTTGTGAAAGGCTTTGTTTTCGAATGTTGCAGGGCGTTTTTATCCTGTTTTACTCGTAACGTTTTGTTCTTCACAGTTGCTTTTGTTAATGATCTTAGCTATTGATTATGTGTCTCCACTTTTGTCCTAACGAGGACTAAATAATAACTCTCTTTTCTTTTAATTAAAACCATAGTATGCACATTTTTGTCTGTTTTGTCTGTTGTTTGTTTTATGTCTCGTTGATCCAATCTCATATCGCACCTCTAACACAGGGATCAGAAGGACAATATGACTCACTTAAAGCCATAGTGTGCAACATTTTACCCTAAAAATAGATACAGCTTTTTGGGTTGTGTTTTATAGTGGAAAAAAAAACACCTTTACAGCGCAAAAAACAATATCTAAGTAAGTTCAAATTACTTAAATTGAGAACATTTCACTTTATTTGAGTGGATTCAACTTGACAAGTGAAATTATCTGCCATTGGAATAAGTGTTTGATTATGTTTGTTATTTTAAGTGCAAAAAAGTTGTTGTTTTTTTCTTATTTTAAGTGTAGCAAGATGTATTTTCATATATAAGTACAAAACGACGTGTTCCATTCGCAGATCATTTTACTTGTCAAGTGAAATTAACTCAAATCAAGATAAAACTTATCTTAATTCAAGTGCTCTTAACTTGGCTAGATTTTAGAGCAAAAGGAGAAATTAAATTTGTCAACTGGACAAAAGTTTATTTGATCGAATATGAACGCACACTCAGGGCAATTTCAACAGGTCGAGCTAACAATAGAAACTGTAAACAAGTTGGGTATTAGTTTCAGAGTAATTTCACAGTAGTTGGCTCCTCCCTTCCAGGCAGATTTAAGGCAGTGTCCTCCAGCGTCTGACCAGAACTGAAGATGGAGCTTGGATGAGCTGAGAAACATATTCGACCAAATAAACTTTTTTGACACATTTAATTTCTCCTTTTGTCATGGATTCTACCTGGACAACTGAGGGATTTTACACACAATTTGGATAGATTTTAGTTTTTGTGCTGTACCGAGAGCAGACAAGGCTTGCATCTCCACAAACCTGACCCCCCCTGCTTGTCCCTTTGGCTACAATATTCCACTCTGTGCCATAAAACACCTAGCTATATCCATGGAGAAAGTTCCGAAGTATGGTTTTAACGCTGTATTTCCAAGGAATCCTGCAGGCGACTTGGCACCTCCAGAAAGTTAGTGAACATTTTAAAAGAAGAATAGACCCTTTTTAGTGTTATTAAACAGTGGTGACGTAGGCTCGGTCGCGCACACATTTTAGCAACAGAAGTACGGCAGAACTCAGCAGCTTGTCAAACTCTGCGAAAGGATTATCGTCAAAAGATCGAGAATATTTCCTCAACAAGCCGACTTCTTTGACAAATGGTGTCTGACTGCCAGATCCTCGTGCGATTAGTGAGTAAAACTTTAAAACTTTAGTCCGCCGGTAGAATATCGATTCTGACAAGCACACCCATAACAACCAGACATTTTGGTGATGGAAATGTTTTTATCTCCATTTTCTTCTGTCCATATTCAGTCTGAATGAATCGTAATGAATGGGGAACAATGCCACTTCCTTTGCAAAACACACGCATGTTAACCGTCTATGAAAATACCGCAAATATTCTGCGAAAAATATTACTACTATCAAAAAATAAAGCATGCTCTTGTACCCAAATCTGCTTCAACCAATCTTTGCAAGGTCACAGACACAATTGCCTGAAATTCTGCACGTAGAGCTGAGAAATGCATGACTAAAACGTGTAAATTCGATGTCAAAATGAAAATTCTAAACAATACAAAATTCCGGCAGAGTGCTCCTCCACACTGCTTAGATTTCTTCCTGGAAAGTTGCTCTCTCTCTCTCCCTCCTCTCCTCTGCCTCCTCTTTCTCCTCTGCCTCCGTCTCCGGGGGGCTGGGAGGAGGGTCACTGTGCGGACTCCACACTCCACGCACTTGACATTCAACGTGGGGCCGAGCCGACGCCATGGCAACATCCAGAGCAGATCACAGGCACGAGATGAGAGGGGGTTTGTGCTAAAGATTAAACGCAGGGTCGCGGAGAGGCTAGAGCGGGCGGACGGGCTAACGTGCGAACAGAACGCCGGGCCGTGCCATAGTGAAACGATGGCATTTCAATCCCGCGAGCTTTTATTATTTTATTATTGTTTGGATGGAAAAGTCCGAGATAGAATCGTGATTATTTACGGCCAATTCCTTCCGTGTCGGGGAAATGTTTGTTTTGAATGCTTCACAGTAACGTATTAAACCTTTCTATCTTCACGGAGACCAACCCGGACCAAGTTACGGGTCAGATCTGTGGAGAGGCGACCCCGCTCACAGTCAAAACGCCTGTTTTTTTTAGGTATTTTTGAGCTATAAAACCACTTATAATTGAATAAATACATGGTAGAGCTGTTTAATGTCATACTATGGAACATTTTAAGCAGAGAAATGACATAAACATAGAAACAAACAGGTGATAGACCCAAAACATATACTGGGATACACTGTTGGAGGGAAATAAAATATTGATAACCAAAAAATGGACGGTAGACAAAAATGGAAAGACTCGAACACGACTAAATGAGGAAAGCTGAGGACCATGGACAGACTTCACTAACTTAAACTCAAACTTAGGACTGTCATGAACACATTTGAAGCAAGATATACAGAAAAAACCACAATAAATGATAATACTGAAACTACTTTATGCCACTGACACAATAGAAGAGCATTAACATAAAGAATGAACCATGCTTAGTCCATCAAGTGACTTTTTCTACTCTCGACAGCTCAGATCTTGGCTTGTTTCATAAAAAAATAGCATCAATCTCCACACTATCACAACAGAAATGGACCCATGAACAGTTCTAAACCCAAAATATACTGTATTGTCCCAGCTTTCATACTGAACGATCCATATAGTAATTATGGTGAGAACTTCCAATGACAACCTTCTTTTATTGTTATGTTTTTAATTTTTCTTATTTTATTTTAGCATTAAAAAATACATTTACAAATACAAAACTAGTGGAGATATATACGGAAATAAAATTACTTTATTGTTTGTTGGTTTTGGAAAGAAAAAAAAAAGGAAAAATGTTTGATAACTTGTGAACTGTAATGGTCATGTCTCCATTAAAAAGTCAATACAAATGTAATGAAAAAAAAAAAAAAAAACGTTTTAAACTTACTTATGACACAGTTTCTTCAATAAATAATTATCTATTTATATTATATTGTGACTAAATGGTAAATCTAAATCCCTTTTGGTCTCCATTGTTTTAGTGTTAAATTAAATAAAACATATTCGTAAGTCAATGTCCATATGGGGAAAGGCCTCCGGGGCATCTGACTGAAACGACACTGAAAGCCGTTATCAGATCAGACTCAAACTGTTAAAAATGCACCAAAGAACAAGCCTTTTTATTTATTTATTTTTTCAAAGCCAATTCACCGCCAGCTCTCGTTTTTAAGTGTTTCCAGCCCTTTTTTTGATTTCCGTGCCTCCAGCAGAGCGCCCCGCAGACACTTTGGCGATGTTCATTTCATGTAATCAAGTTTGTATTACAACAAAACAGCCACACGGATACAAAATAAATTAGCAAAACAGCAAAAATATGCGATTATTAATACTTATTTTACACTTGACCAACACATATAGTAGTAGGGATGGGACAGGTTCTCGTGCCACAAGATCTTGCGAGACAAACTTGCCATGAAATTCTGCACACATGCTGAAAATGATCTCCTGAGATTGTTTTTCCCCATGTTTTTATGTTGGGATTGGATTAAAAATGGAGTTAAGTACATTTTTGAGAAGCTGTAGTCCCAAAAAGCACTGCTGTAATGAGAGCAGACATAAAGTAAATACCGTAATCTCGCCCCACATCTAACATAAGTATCAGAAGGACAATATGACTCACTTAAAGACACTCTGCCTGATTTTTATCATCTTAAAAACGTGAAAAAACACAAGTAGTATTTTAAATAGTTTGCAGTGATCCAAAGTTACTCCTCATTTACCTTATGCATTCAGAGCGTCCTAATTATTCACCACGATGATGAGTTTATAAGAGCTTTTCATGACTTTTGCAAGAGACCAGAGCAGAGTTTGCTGCAGCAGTAAAGCTAACAACAACTTGCATGCTAACCGTGCACTTCCTGGTTCCCTGACAACAACAAAACACTTCATAATTAGACGCAGACACAGTACACAGTGGACTTATTTTGACCTCAAGAGCCGTTTAAACAATATATGGGTCAGTGACATGACGCTGTCCAATTGTAATTTCCTCAGTTAAAAGGTTCAAATTTCATAATAATTCAGCACATTTCTGTCGTACCTCTGACCTCCATGGAACCAAATCATTTTTTTTTTCATAAATCAGAGTTATTCTGCATGTTTTTTGTACTTAAAGTGTTAAAATGTCATGTGGTGCGACCGTGCATCATGTGGTGCGACTAATAACAGCAGGAATTCTATGACTGGAGTTTTAATAACAGACAAAGTCGACTTGGGTGAACGGTTCTTTAGGCATTTTTCTTCATTTGGTGCATTTTCCAGGGCAGTAGTTTGTTCATTAAACACAAGCAGGCGACTGTCATATTGGAGCAAAAGAAAATATCAACATGCATTAAAAATCTAAAGAAATGCAACAGTTTGTTTCTGTACACTTCATATTTCTCAGAACTTAGATTAATATCCCAACCATGTTTAAGAAAATAAAACCATTTTAAAGTTATTCTCGGTCGCACCACATGCCATTTTGCACTAAAAATGTTTAATATAAATGTTAAACACAGATTTATGCACCTGACACTGGAAATATTTGAAAAAAGTTTAATAGAAACTAATATATTTTATGTTTTAAAATTTGCCTGTTGAAAATCCTTATACACCATGGACCCTTATATGTACTGGGGTGAGACAAATGTTGCTCAAATACATAGAAAATAATAGTTATGACCCTTTATCATCTTACTTGACTTTTTTGCTAAATATTCACTAAATAAGACACTAAAAAGGTTGGATGTCTATTACAAGATAAGATTTTTCACCTTCACGGTCACGTCAGGAAATCACTTATCCTTCTGGGCATCGTCTCATCCCAGGCCAGCGAATCAGACTTCAGAGACAAGGTGAAGTGTCTTGCCCAAGGACACAGTGGCAGAATTAAGCAGAGGAGGCAGGGATCAAGTCATCAACCTTGGCACTGAGCTGCCCTCGGACGAAATGTTCAGGAATGTCACGAACAGTTTATTTAAATGGCCTCGCTCATGACGATGAGTGTTTGCCCCAATATGATGAAACGCAGAGCTACTTTTGCGATAAACAAGTTGACTTTTCCACCTTGAAGACATTTTTTATTCCCTTTATTTATTTTTAATCTATTCTACTGTGAAAATATTGGCCATGAACAAAAAAACTAACACATTATTTTAACGCTGTTGGTTTCAGATGGCATTCTATTCGGTTTGTAAGTCTGACGTCACACACGATTTCCGGGTCCAACGAAACATGTGTTCAACATGTTTACAGTCTGTGGTTCAAAATGACAAAACCAGAACACATTTTCACCATCACCTTTTTTATAGAGGTTCCAAATAGAGCAAAGGAAACCCAACATTTTCTGACGGATATAGACAAATATTTAGAACTTATGTCGGGGCTCGGGTCGGACTCGGACACATCAGTGCATCATCCGTTTCCTGTCTACAGTAAAACCACTCACTCTGAGACTCTTAAGGGTTCAAAGATCAGAGTTCTGCACTTCTAGTTTAGATACAAAGTCAAAACTGTGCTATTGTTTGTGAAATCTGGTGCAATACATCAGATAAAGGATTTTAAAGCAAAATATTGGAGATAAAGTCCACAGGAAGTAGCGTCACTGTCGCTAATCTGCAGCTTCACCTCCATCCGTGCGCTGTGTGGATGTAAATAGACACACGTGTGGGACGACTCTCGCCTTTTTACTTTTAAAGAACGCCTCAAACTGGATTAACAGCGTGGTTTTGTGGACTGGGGTCATTATTTGCGAAGGACAATTTCTATGGATAATGTGGATGAGACGTTGCCCATAAATTTTCCACTTTACGAGAGGTGAGTAGACTAATAAAGCCTTCTCATTATTTTTGCTATATCCCGAGTTTGTATATTGCATCTCTGTGTCAGAGATAGCCAGAAATTATAAGTTAGCAAGAAATGTCTAAATGAATACAGTGTTAGGGTGTAGATATTTCTCTCTGTTGTGGACATAAACAGCGATGGGAGAACATGTAATGTGGTGATTTGGAAGAATAGCTACGGCAGATTTCCATCAACTGGAAAACGAAAGAAGGGCAGTTTCTCCTCGTATTTGTGTTGGTTTCTGATCTGTTCAAACAGCGGGGCACATGATACTGCAGCATTTTTACATGTAGATCAATCGGGCCAAATTCGGTGCTTGGACCCGGAAATAGAACGATGACGTAGCGACTTCGAAGCCAAATAGCCTGATAATATTTATGTCCAGAAAAATCATGTCTTCTTTTATAGCAAACTTTTCTTTTAATAAGAGAACAATTGTGAAAAGCTTTACACACAGACAGGCGGAGGTGGAACTAAAACAAATATGGTTAAAATGCAGATTGTTGTTGGAATACAGTGAGTCCTTGTGTCTGGGAAACAATAGAAATGATCGTGCTCAACATTTGTGAATTTACATTTAGGATATTTCATGGCAAAGTCAACCACAGTCACTTCCCACACTAGGAAAACAAACAAAAAATGGTTTTATTTAAATGTTGTGAACAACAGTTCTTGCCATGTATTGACATGTATTATCTATTTATTTTTCAGTTTGTTTTGATCCTATTCTTTCTCTAATCATTTAACCACATCACACATAATCACCGACATATTATGAACCAACACTTTGTTGATTTACATTCACTCTGGTCCATTTAACTGTCACCGTTTTCCCTCTCTTCTCTTTCCCCGGTCCCCCCTTTGCTCTGCCTTTCTTTGCAGATAACCACCTCGCAGCAGGACAAACATTGACTTTACCAGTTTGATATTTTCCTCCTCCCCGGTTTGAAATAGTCTCAGTGTGTCCTCCGCAAATCTAACATAATCAGACGGCCCTTCCTCTCCTCTCCCTGTGATATGCATGAGCCCATTTCCATCGCTTTGAACTGGCCCCGATAGGAAGCCAGGCAGTAGCAGAAACGGTAGCAGCGTGTATATATTACGGATCTATGTATTTTCGAGCTTTACCGCAGCAAACAGGCGCCCGTCTCCCCGTTTGACACCCGTACGCCCACTGCACCACCAGCAGGGGGCGACGAAGGAACAAAGCAACAAGAATAGACAAGAAAGTATGCCAAGCGTTATGTAACGGTTGTTTTGTCTGAAATGGAAAATGAAATGAATTCTGCAATGGGGAATAGCAAACCAAATATATATATATATAAAAACCTCCTGATTAATGGCAAGGCAAGTTTATTTGTATGGAGAATGAGAATAAGGAATGCATTAAATCACCAAGCAAATAAATCAAAAATACAAATAACAAAAGAGAGGAGAGGAGCTGAAGGAAGTGTCTGGGGTAAAGGAAGGTCTAGACTGCTAGTGGGGAAAAAATGGATGGATGGATGGAAACGAAAGAAGAATAAAAATAAAACACATCAGTCTCGAATGTCTCTCAATGAAGGCGAAAATGTGACAGTTTGAATCTGATCCGTCAAAGCGTCACAACGGAGGAACGATTCAAACTTTGGTTAAATCCAGTGGAGAGAAAAGCTTTCCCCTCCACAAATTCCTAAACCAACCAGAACCTTCTGCTTCATGTTTGAATCCAGAAGGGACCAACATCTGACAATGGAGCGTGAAAAACCTCTGTCCAAATTCGAGACGTGTCCCTCAAATGCAGAAGAATGACGCTGCCTCTCGAAAACTCCCAAATGTTGATCATTTCTACTGGTATCTAAACTCTAGAAGTCACGATATTACAACTAAAATTGCATGTGATGCCATCTCAAACCCAGCAAAAGTTGTTCTTGCCATTTTTTTCTCATCCTTACAACAAAACCTTTATTCGTTTGCTGTTTTGATCCCATTTTTTTCTCTTAACATTATTAAACCACATCACACATAATCACCAATGTTCTCGTAACATTCAGATTAAAATGTATAACCTCTTTTACCTGAGATAAGTAACAGTTTGGTGCTTTGACCGTTGATTCTATAAAAATCCGCTGTTACAGTCCTTTATGCTGTTTTTTTAAAATCTTTTTTATATGTACGCAGCCTAAGTTGTTGGTTTTGGACGTGAACTGTGCATGTGTCTCTCTGATTGGTTAATCCGCCTGCCCATCACGCCCTCTGAAATCGGCGAGACGGAAAATGGCGCCGAATCCTCTCGTCTTTGTAAGGTTTTGTCAAAGCGTCTGCAAATGCACAAAGCACCAACCCTCTATACGTTCTTGCTGTATATTCACTAAAACACCTTGTTGGTCGTGTTTAGATGGACAAACCAGAAAAAAAGAATAAATAAGCGATCCAAAGTTCAATTTACATGGTGCAAGATTGTTATGAACTGTCAACGAGATGTAGTGTTACAATGACTGAATGCAAGATGCAACAAAAGACCAGAATGAATGAATAAATTAATACGATACGTCTTTGTCAAATCAGGTGAAAGTGTGAGCGAAAAGGGCCTCCGGAGCTTCTGATTAAAACGCGATTTATTAGAACAGCCTGTTTAAAGTTTCATGCGATGTCTGAACTGTGAAATGTAGAATGACAATTTTAGCAGCGTTTGTTCTGAGCACTCGCACTCACACACTGACACAGAGATGGTAATAAACGCGCAGCAAAGTCAACAAAAAGAGCTGTCTAAAGTTCAGACTCAGCCCACTTGTTCTCAATGAGGTGTAGCATGTATTGTGCTAGACTTATACGAGCTGCACTTTCACAATGAATGCATATTTTATTTGTTTCAAAACTGAAAGGAAGATGCCGCCGCCAAGATTTTGATTCAATGTTAAATTACAATCTATGTTCCTGTCGAACGTGGGATATTAAACTCGCAGAGCAGTTCTAAGGGTTTACGTCGGTTCAAACTAGGTTCAAATCAGGACAAAACCAAGACTAATGATACTCGACATCGCGTTGGAGGTGTTCTACATGTGTGTCTATTGGCGAAATTTTCAGCAGTTACCGTGGAGACACTATGCACACATTATCAAACACTCACAATCAACTCTTTTTGTAATCCTAACTAAATCAGCTCTTTCTGGTCCGATTGTGTTAAAATAAAGCTGATTAAAGCCTAACTTGGGTAAAACAGAGCATCAGACAGAGCAGTGCTTCCAGCTAGCATCACACCCCTAAAGAAGTTAGACAATGCCAGCTGCTAAGTGTCAATAAAAACATTCCTAATAAAGCATAATTAGGGAATTCAGAAACAAAATTTTGGGAATTGCTGACACTTTATCACTATGAGAACAGATAAAAATTGGAAAACATTTGGCTGATGAGCCCAAGTGTCACTTGATAAACAGATTATAGTTCTGATTTATTAATACAAGGAAAGAAAACAAATTGTGAATGTCATTTTCATAATGGCCGGAAGTGTCCCGCTATAGTATTGTGGAACTTCCGGTTAATGGTTTTCTATGGAAAAATGTGTGTGTAAATGTCTTGCAAAGTCTCCAGCACCTTCATAAATCTGCCCCATCGCCAAATCTTCAACCAACAATTCACAAAGGATAAACATTCTTCCATGAAGAATTTATCCACAACTGTCAAGGTAAGAAAATCTTAAAGGAGAACAACGACTAGCATCAGTGACTGGTAATGGATGATATGGTCATGAATAAAACATACCTAATTTGTTAACTCTAACTGCTTCTTGAATTTAAAAAAAATAAAAATAAAAATGATATAGCTATATATAGATAGATTTGTGCAGTTTGAATGTGAGACATGTAATTTGTGAACATCTGGAGCATTTCAACTGCACAAATCTATCTGTGTATGCTAATATCTACATCATGACATAATTTTCTTATTTTTATTTTAGAATCAGTTTGAGTTAACAAGTTACTTATTAAAGAATTACTTATTTCTTAGTTATCCATGACCATAACATTAGGTTTTCCTCAGTAGTTCACTAAATGTTAACTTAGGCTCAGAAGCAGGACCACGCCTCAACCGCCGTCGCCTCCTCTCCAGCGAATCACAGCTCACTTCTACCACACCTGAGTTTCCCAGAAGCCTATTTGCATCAGCCTATCCCGGCAACACACTGTCCCGAATAACTCAACCCCAACCCTCCCAACCGTCTACGAGGGGGGTCCCGTTCCTGCTGGGCCACGTGAAGATTGAGACTGAACCCCCACCCTGAGTTTCAACCCAGCAGACCCGCCTCGTCTCAATATAATAAACACTTTTCACTTCGCACATGTGCTGCTGGTGTGGTCCTTGCTAATGAATGCTCGTCATTGTTCTCCTAAGGAAGTTTTCGTCTTTCTTTCTTTGATAGTTGTGAGTAAATTCTTCATGGACAGAATGTTTTTCCTTCGTGGACCTTGTTGGTTGTAGATTTGGTGATGGGGCAGATTTACGAAGCTGGTGCAGCATACGCCAGATATTTCCAGAGACATTTTGCCGCAGAAAACCATTAACCGGAAGTTCCACAACCCTACCAGGCGGGACTTCCATCCGTTGTGAAAAAGATCTGTTGTCCCTGACCGTACTGGTATAACACTACTTAGAAAACACAAAACACCACATGTTTCTTACATTCCTTTGCAGCAGCAGCTCACCTTTCGCAGTTTGATACAGTTGCAGTGAAATTGCATAATCTCCCTCTCATCATCTGAAACCGGCGCTGTTTTCATCATATTTTATTTTTATGACTACAACCCAGATCAAACAGAAAGCGAGACAGGTAAATTGGATTCATTTTTTATTCAAGAATTCAATAAACCACTTCATAATTTTGAATCTTAATTACTCTGAGACTGAAATTGGTGAGAGGAATTAGTAAAAACTCGTTTGTATCGAAAACCATGCTATTCCACTCAATACAAAGAGAAAATATATTCATAGTCCTAATAATTACAATTTGTCACTGCTTTGATTCAGCGACTTTTATGTGGGAGTCATCGATTAATCTACGTTGCTTTTAGTATGAATGGCTGGCTGTCAGTGTACCCTTAAAACTAGGGACTAATTCTGCAGCCTTAGTTTTTTTTGAAGAAGAAGAAGAAGGCAATTCAAGAATGATTGGCAATCTTTTCATAAATCATAATACGCAGTAGCTAGACAGCCCTAAGACTTTGACCTCTTTAACCTGCTTTTCTTTGTGAGAAAGTCTGACCAGTTAAAGAATTATACTCTGTTAACTTTTTGCAACGTGAGATTTGGTAAAAAAAAAAATCAAGTGACAGGTGGTCGTAGTTTGATTTTCAACAAAAAGGTGGCTTTCTTGTGTCTGTATTGTAATTTAAAAAGGGACTTGTCTAATAGAACAAATCAGTTCACCTAAGTCACTTCCTTGTGGTCAAATTGTGTTAAAACAAAACTCAGATTAACGTCCAACAATATGAGATCCAAGCAAGAAGCAGCTGCAAAAGTTGAATCTAAATTCAACTAAACAAGGACCAGAACATGGAATTAGGACTAAACCAGGTCTACTGTAAGACTAAACCAAGTATGAATTTTAATTTTTCTACAAAATAGCTTCACCATCCAGGAAATGTGGATGGCGTCAGCTGCAAAGTATCAGTAGGGCTCACCCTCCAGTTATGGAAGTAAAGTTCTCTTTTTTTTTTCTTCCCAAGAGACTTTCTCACACTGTTTTGATTGGTGCCTCTTTTCTAATGTCTCAATGGAGATGCTGTTGCAAATGCATTTGGAATATAACGCAATATAGAATCAAATGTATCTCTAGCTCTGTAGGTTAGAGGTTTTCCAGGGATACAGCCAGTTTAACTCCGTAGTACAGATCAACCCATTCACATTTTCATGGCTGATCGATGTTTAGAAAGGAGGAAATACTCGCTGTAAGTAATTTATCCTCCACGTACATCTTTCAGTTTAACATTGACTCACAAAAGCTATATTTACACCACGATCTTCTCTCGGCAGACCATTGGCGTACCACTATCTAAATTGTGACATATTGCTGTCAAACCGGAGTCTACTGGCCTTCACAGTCTCACTAAATGCTGATTAAGTGGAGTCTACTGGCCGTCTCCCCAAACTTTCTTTATAAACCTCCTCTTCTGGAAGCCTAGTCAAGGGGCTTGAAAGATCACTCAAAGATCAGACACTTCACTTTTCACTTTTGAAATCATACTATGTTGTCTTTTCACGTCCCCACAGGCTCGTATTATTGATGGTAAATAAACCTCTCCTGCTTAAGACGTCCAGTGGGTCCCCAGCCTTTTACTTCCACTCTTTCTTGGACAAGCTGAAAACGTCTACAACACTCGTAGATAGAAACATGCACATCAAATAAAAGTTGCGACTGTGTGCTGGGTCCAGAGACAAAATTGTGCAAAAAAAGAAAGAGATCCGCACTGCAGTTCTTTGAAGCTCCCAAATTGTTATTTTAATGACGCCACAATGTGATGTTTTGTAGAATCCGGAAAAAACAATACTTCTGGGTTAATATGCAGAGCCGATTTAGGTATTTTTTTCCCAAATTATCAAATAAAAATGTTGTACAAAAACATCCACAACCTTCTTTTACTGCAAACTTTGTAGAGCCCAGTGGAGTCACATTTCTTGCAGTAAACTAAAGTGTTCCAACAAAGCTTCATGTACATAGTTTTCATGCATATTTAAGCTTCTGGTTGAGCCATACAACATATCGGCCTCTGCTGGAGATTTATAGCGAATAGGCAATACACTAAAAAGAGCAAATATCGGTGCAATATATCGGCCTAGCTCTACTCCATAGCGTGACAAAGTTTAGAGAGCGCTCTAATCACAAACTCAGAAGTCAGTCAGAAGTTGTATCAAAGTTAAACTCCTTTACCCTTTACTTCCTTTACTACAGCGACATCTGTACTTTCCGCTAACTCGATCAGCTCCAAACAAAGTCCCCCAAAGTCACTGCATTTTTCCCACAGCCGTTTATTCTGTCAGCACATCCTGTCCTCAAATCTCACTCCCTTTACCAGGCGCCTTGACATTTTGATACATCGAGAAACGCAATGACATTTCTCAACCACCAGGACGCCCTATTCAGAGCTGCGGCGCAGTTCAAATAAATTACACATTATTTTATCCCGGTTTTGTCGGCAGGAATATAAATTTTGCAACTTTTCTACTGCAAACTGACTGATGTAAGAGCTGGAGCAGGTTCATTAGTTTGTATTTTCTTATGTCAACTGACGTAATCATGAATCGTATTGAAAGGATATATGAGTAACAAAAGAAGTATGCATGACACTTATTTTACCTAACCCTCTTAACATATAGAATACAATAGAACACAAGATGATGGAAAATGTATGACGAAAAAAACTAAACTAAACTTTTATCAGTGCAGGAAAGATGATCTACCGAAGTATATCTACACAATTACACATATAGAGACACACAATCCCATACACACACACACAGCCACACACACACACACAGCCACACACACACACACAGCCACACCCACACACACACACACAGCCACACCCACACACACACGCACACAGCCACACACACACACACACACACACACACAGCCACACACACACACACACACTGATCCACTGATGAACATGTCAATATGCATACATAATTCATACTTGTAGTTAATGTGAAATTTCCATAAGATAAGCTACATGATTTACTGTCTATCCATCCATCCATTTTCTTCCACTTATCCGGGGCCGGGTCAAGGGGGCAGCACTCTAAGTAGGAACTAATAGACTTCCTTCACTCCAGACATTTCCTCCAGCTCATCTGGGGGGATCCCGAGGCGTTCCCAGGCCAGCCCAGAGACATAGTCTCTCCACGTGTCCTGAGTCTTCCCTAGGCCCTTCTCTTGATGGGACATACCCGGAGACGTCCAGGAGGCATCAGAACAGATGCCCGAGTCTCACCTGACTCCTCTCAATGTGGAGAAGCAGTAGCTCTACTCTGAGCTCCTCCTGCGTGACTGAGCTCCTCACCCGATCTCCAAGGGAGCGCCCAGCCACTCTGAGGAGGAAACTCATTTCAACCTCTTGTATCCGTGATCTTGTCCTTTCGTTCATTCCCCAGAGCTCATGGCCATAGGTGAGGGGAGGAATGTAGATTGAGGTAAATCGAGAGCTTTGCCTTTTGGCTCAGCTCCCTCTTCACCACAACGTTCCGATACAATGATCAAATCACTGCCGACGCTGCACCGATCTGCCTGTCAGTCTCACGCTCCCCTCACTCAGGTACAAGACCCTGAGATTGTTAATTGTTTTGGAGCCTTTTATTTTATTTATTTTTTTCTTTTACATTTTGACAGAAAGGGAAAGAGCAGGCTGTACTTTCTCAGAAGGCTGAAATCCTTTCAAGGTGCATTGTGTAACTTTTTCTGGTGGAGGGTTCATCAAACACTTTTCTCCATGGAGATGTTATTGATTTGTTTGGAATGTTTCACAGTACGGTATTAAACGTTCCATCTTCATCAAGACCAAACCAGACCAAACCAAATTACAGGCCAGATCTGTGGAAAGGCGACCCCACTCACAGTCAGAATGTCTGTTTTTCTAGGTATTTTTGAGCTATAAAACCACCTATAGTTTAATAAATGTAGGATGGAGCTGTTTAATGTCATACTGTGGAACTCGCAATGACATATTCATGGAGACAAGCCGGTGACGGACCCCTTACCAAAAAAATACCTGATCCAACTTTACCATGTGCCAGTAACTCCTGCTGA
Source organism: Odontamblyopus lacepedii (assembly GCA_034769755.1). Lineage (NCBI taxonomy): Eukaryota > Metazoa > Chordata > Actinopteri > Gobiiformes > Gobiidae > Odontamblyopus > Odontamblyopus lacepedii. The sequence continues at coordinate 32,854,926 of CM068361.1, forward strand.
TGTTCTACCAGACACGCATCTCCACTTGTCCAGTCTGTTACATAGACGATCTCGAGCATCTGCTAAAAGACACTTCTGATTCAGTTTGACCTTTCCCATCGCCCCTGTCAGATAAATCGGATAAATTATTCACTAACACTGTGTTGGGAGGACATCTTCACCACTGATTCTATACTTGTCCCCGGGGTTACGTTTTGGTTTCTTTTATTTTACTAATACATGCCATACTCTTGTGTCTCTCGCTGTTCGGGGACTGTTCATTTGGGGATATCGTTTGAAGCTGACAAAGTTTGATAACCGTGTTTCACTCTGTAATTATTGTAATGTATTCAGCAGATGTGCGAGATAGGAGAGTGTATTTTTGGTCCAAGGCTCTTTGCGGCTGTGGTTGGATTAATCACTTTTTCACCTATTCGCGAGCAGAAGGCTGTGCAACTTTAAAATGAGACCTTAGCTGACTTCTCCTGTCACCTGTAATGTATTCTAGATGGATGTTTGTGAATATTGTATGGCATAAAAGATTCATGCTACTTTCTAATTAATTAATTCCTAATTCTCATCAAGAAACAGAAACGGGTGGTACAAGCAGAGTCCTCAGTTACATTTACGTAGGTTAGGTTACTTTTTGGTTGGGGGTCCGTCACCTGCTTGTTTCTATGGATATGTCATTTGCTCTGCCTGGAATGTTCCACAGTGTGACGTTAAACAGCTCCACTTTACATATGGTATGGTATTTATTTCTACAGGGACAGTGTACAACAAACACTGACCAAAAGGAAAGATGCATTGTAGCAGGTTATAGCAAGAAATGCTCATTTGCACCTTTAGTCCCTCGGCAGGTTGATGTAAAAATGTACAGACAAATTTAAATGGATCTATGACCATGTCACCACATCAACACTCTTAATATACTAACATTTAATTTACAAAACAAGTGATCCGCTTCTGAATCAAACATTAATAAAACCATTTTGAGCCACACACACCCCAAAACATTCACTCTCTCAATTTTCAAATGTTCACACATTCATCACTCATTACACATGGGGACAGATTTGCTTCTCCAAAAGCCATTTTCTGGTCAGGCGCGCAAATGTTTTTGTATTAGTACATGTAATAATTTCATATAACACAATTATATTCAATTACAGGTGGTTTTATAGCTCAGAAACACCTAGAAAAACAGGCGTTCTGACTGTGAGCGGCTTCGCCTCTCCACAGATCTGACCTGTAACTTGGTTTTCTTTTGGTCTCCATGAATATAGCACGGTTTAATGCCATACTGTGAAACATTCCAGGCAAAATAATAACATCTGCATGGAGAAAAGTGTTTGACGGACCCTCCAATGCAATTTTTTTTTTTTTTTTCGGAAGTTGAGTAAAAGTTGTGCTTCCTCTTCCCGCTGTGAGTCTACAAGTGACAAAAGCTTTATGTCGACAATATGATTTGTATATTTGTGTTTTGTGCACCGCTCCTTCAGATATGATTTAGTTTGTTTTTTCAGTTTGTGTCTGTCCTTTAAAAAAGCAGATTTTGTGCATTATTTATTGTTTTGTACACTCTATTACATTCACTTTAAATTATAAATCAGATGCTATGTCTCAGCAGTTACTCTTAAAGTTACACTTACTTAGTAGTAGAACTTTTCCCAAATACTCTTTTCACCTTCTCTGAGTAATTTCTTGGACCACTCCCTTGTACTACTACTTGAGTAATATTATTTTGAAGTAATGTTACTCTTACTTGAGTACAATTTTTGGCTACTCTACCCATAAGTCACATTACTTTGCATGATTCATACACATGTAAGTTGCTGCTATAGCTAAAGCTGCCCTGGAACAGACTGACATACACATGGCTTAACTTAACTAACTCACACTTATTCCAGTTTAAGAAAAGTAGATGAAACATAATGAATCTCATAAATATGACAGAACAACAGGTTGCAGCGAGCCTGGTTCATCAGCCGGTTTCACTTTGTGGAAACTGTCTGACCTCTCAGCATTAGGATTCGTTCGCTCAACAGTAGGCGGGGACTTTTTTTATTTAAGCAATCGCTGCTATTTGGTGGTGACGTATGTAATGCGCCGGAACGCTCAGTTCAAATAATAAGTAAATAATAAACAGTCAAAATAATAGCAGCACAACAGCAAACAAAACAGAGTGAACATGTCTGTCAATGAGCATTATTGTTTCTGCGAGGTGAACTTGCGAATTAAAGGTACAATAAAAAATGTCTGTAATTGTCTGTAGATTTGCAAACTTTTTCTCAATTATCAACTGTGCCAACATCGGTTCTAATGCTGTGTTTACTTTTAATGTGTATTGCTGTATTGAGTATTCTTAATATAGAGTAAGTATTTTTTATGAATGAGCAAATGGTAATTTTGGTATGATTTGTGTCACTGTTGTGCACACGTGTCTGGGGACTGCAGATGGAAAGTAGCTTTAGCTAAATCTGGTCCAAAGCGTCTCTTCTCTATGTGAGATCAATGTTTTTGTACATTGCTCCTGACAAATAAATAATAAACTAAACAAAACTAATGCAAAGTTATTATTTGACAAAGGAAGTGCAGTCTGATATCACAACTCGGGCCAACACACCACTTCACTGATTGGCCGATGCGCCGACTACAACTTCCAGGGTTCTTGCAAAGACTGCAGCAGGAACCACCAACCTTTTGATATCCAGGCAAAATGTGCAGGCTAATTTAAAGGTTCACTGTGTAACATTGGCCAGTTGGGCATTGTTGAAAAAATGTTTCCATGGAGATCGTAATACTTTGCCTGCAATGCAATACAACTTGGTATAAAATGTATGTTTCTCACATTTATTCAATAAAGGTGTTTTATTAATTCAAAATAAAATGGATAAATCCTTGAAAAAACATGAATTCTCACTAATAACGTGGCCTGACTGCATGACCTGCTTATCTCCATGGAGACATTTAAGTTCAATGCTGTACTGTGAAACTTTTCTGGCAAAGCAAAACCATCAGAACCCATGAGAAATGTTACACAGTGAACGTTGAATGAAAATTTTCTACCATTGGAAACTGTTGCAAGTGGCAAACTTTTAGTGAAGAGTTCAGAACAAATGGCTTAACCTCTGAAGACTGACCCCAGAGGACGCGTCTCCCCTCAGGCAGATGTCTGGGCACCCTCAAAGTCTGAGTTAAAGGCTGAAACACACTTTACTCCCACAGACGGGGGGTAGAAATCACCTGCTCTTTCACATTGATTAGAAACTCAACTGAAACCCAACTCACTTCACCAGGGTTAAGTTAATATCTAAAAACCTAAAACACTATTACAATGGCTCACAAACTCTTCACACAAAGTGCTACTAAAGAAAAGATGTAGCTTTCTGAGTCTAACACGATTGTTCTAGGTTTAATCTCGGGCTGAACCAGGTCTAAAAGTGGACTACAGCATCTCCAGTGTAGTTCTAAACAAGAAATTATCCATTACATTTTATTACAAACTCCAGTGGTTCATACTTGCACATGTCTCATATCAAAAGGACTAAACTGATCTGAAACAAAACCCAAAACAAAACCTAAAACCTGGACTAGAATAGGACCGAACCAAGTCTACGTCAGGACTAAACCTGGACCAAAATTTTTATGATTGATACTTGTTTACTCCGGCCTTTAGTCTCCATGGAGATGCTATTGCTTTGCATTGTGGAATATCCCACAATATGGCATTAAACGTATCTATATCTCTATATAGACAAGCAGGAAATGCGATTAGATCCAGTTACAGGTCACATCTGTGGAGAGTCGAACCTACTCACAGTAACACAAAGTAATAACATCACCATGGCGACAATCAAATGGCAGATCACCCACCAAAAAAGTTATGCATGGAAACAGAACGTTAAAACCAGACTTCAGAACAAGGAATGTCCCGATCCAATATTCAGTATCGGTATCAGCTCCCGATCCGGCTCTTTTATCAGTATCAGACAGTTTTGGATTCAGCCACATGATTGGATCGATCCAGTTTCACATGTTTTTGCGGCATCGACCTGTTTTACGGCAGCTGTAAATCAAAACACCACCATGTCTACAGTGTGGGACACTTTCAACACAACGAGAGTCAAACAGCGACATGTAATCGCTGCAAACAAACAGTTTCTCGTGGAGGAACCAGCAGAGCCACTTTAACACAACCAATTTGATTTGTCACTTAAAAAGAATCACAGCAGCAAACACAAGTGGAGGCATTTCAAAGAAGGTAAGGTAGGTAAGACTTTCGCCGTCTAATGGACTTTTTGGAGCCAAGGTACGAAATGCGAGATGGTGCTACCGGAGCTATATATATATATGAGGAAAAAAGGTATTGGATTGTATTCGAAGAGAGCACTCGTTAAAAAATGTAATCGGCAGCCAAGCTTGATCGGGACATTTCTATTCAGACCATTATCCATGGAGATACATTTTATGTCATAATGTTATATACATATTACAGCCAAAGGAGAAACATTTCCATGGAAACAAACAGTAAGAGGCTCTTCAAAATACAAGTCGGGCATGTGGTTATGCAAGCACACTCACAGTAAGGACGCAGTTTTTCAGTGTAATCAAAAACAAACATACAAAAAAACATTAAAGAACATGTATTTTAGTCTCTTCTGTCTCTAAAAAGTTACACACTGTGGCTTTAATAAATAAATAAATCCAACTATCATCATGCGAGACATTAGCTTAATGGACCCCTTGTCAAAACGTGAGCACTTTTGCATGTTTTATACGAGCTGCTTTAAATTCAAATAGACTTCTCCTCCTGCTGCAGCGCTGATCGTTATCGCGGGGACAGGGGAGAGGAGTCCTGCTGACATTTAAAGACTAACAGCTGATTTACAATGAAACTCCAGCACCAGCGGCCACTCGCCAATCTCAAACTTTCCTGGGCTATAATTCAGTGAGTGCTAGTTCATTGCTTCCGCCTACACGTACAGATAAAAAAACAAATGGAAAAAGATCATTTCGGGGCGTTTTTTTTTTTGCGCGCATCTGCTTATTTGCATATAGAGCAGACGAGAGACCACATCCAAACGCCTGCTGTTAAAGTCAGGTGGGGGAAAGGAGTCAGAGATGATATGGTTTCTGGGAATACTCGTGTGAGGAATATGAGTGCAGAGTGGAATGAATTGCAGACTGGAAAAAAGGAAAATATAGGGGTTTTTATGTGTGCTATGGAGTCATGCGCAAGACTCTACTGTGGTGGTATGACATAACTTATAGTCTTACAGTTCAGTGGTCTTAATTTAACTTAATTTTGAAGGAAACTTTTTGGTTCGGCATTTGTCTCTTACTTGTTTCTATTAGGGATGTAACGATAATCGAAATATGGTGATATCGTATCGTCAAAGGTCTCACAATAATATCGTGGACCATCACAATATGTCGAATCCCAAGTCTCTTTGCTTAAATGAATAGTTTTGGTGCAGAAATAGCTAAAAAACAGAGGGAACTACATAGACCATGATCCTTTGCTCCGTTTCAGCGCAGACGACATGAAGAAATAACTGTTCTAAGCACTTTGAAACCTTCATTCTTTGGATTAAGTCTTGTGAAGCATTTTTAGAGGAAAAAGTAGCAGATTCACAGTTTTGAGCCTCCACAAAATATTACAATAAATATTGGATCGTGATATGTATATGGTGAAAATATCGTACAGAGAGATTTGGATATCGTTCCATCCCTAATGACAGTAAACGTTGAACCAAATGACTGGTCAAAGCATTTTATAATGTCAGTCTTGTTATTATGTAGAATATGGTAATTTCGTGAGCTTTCCCACCACATCGCAATAAATATCGTACTGTGAGGTTCATACGTGACAATATCGTATCGTGAGACTTGGATATCGATAACACCCCTACTATTTACTCCTTTTTTTATATGAAGAAATATATTATTTCTATTATTGTTACATCCCTAATAAACAGCGGTGTTTTGACACGTTGGCAAGACTGATCTGGCAAGAGTCTATGTTAAGACTAAGCAATGAAAAAGTGAGGTTGCCCCCCTAAAAAATGTCATTGAAAACACCTCTAAAATAAAAGCAACACAGCTTTAGTCCATGCAGGAGGTAAAATGATAAAATATACTTATTTTGTACTTCCAGATGAGCTTAAACGGCCCAGTCAGAGTCAACCAAAGGGCCAAAGGTGACCCAAGAGCAGTTTGATCTAATAGATGTCTCCAGACTACTTTTATTTGTATTTTTATACTTCGCTGTAAAGCCTTCACCCACTGTGTTTGGACTTTATCACTTCATAGCTTTAGGAGGTGAGCACAGTGCAGCCCCAGTGACCTTCTCAGTACCTTGAACTAGGATTTTGGTGAGTACTGAACCACTAAAACCACCAAAACCACCACAGGGACACTCTACAAACGCTGAAAATAACCAACATTGTGCGTTCCCATTTCTCAGTTCGACTAAAATAACGTGACTTCATCGTGAACCAAATTAGGCAGGTTCAAAGCGCTAACTTCATTATAAACGGTCAGTCCTCTCTTCATCGTGTGATTTGCCGCTGCTCGTGTGCTATCGATTCTGATTTGCATGAAAACTAGTTGTGGTGAAAATCCATGTTCATTTGCACCAGTCCCGGGAGCAGCTACGTGTCACAGGAGTAAAGTGGGAATGAGCGGATGTTACGCCGAACGCCTGGTTTAGTCCAGCATGCGGGAGGGCATCTGGGTCAGGGTGAGGAGGCGAATTAGCACCAAGCTCCACCATTGATTTAAAATAGCCCACCCCCTCCGTGTCCTCCGGCGTGAGGACAGGAAGTCACGGGCAGGTGCGAGATTAGACCAGGATCTTTCCAACAATTTCAGAAACAAAAGTTAGTCCACGCTGAAATCTGGTGACATTTTGTGAAAGTTAAAAGTCCCGTATCACACAGAATGGGCTAGTGTGAGGTTTAATCCATGTTATAATGTTACCGCCTCAAAAACAGACCTGGAGTTGTGTTTTGTTTCATTCACACATCTATCTCCAAAGCTCAAAACGCTCCGTTCCACCCTGTGAGTTTTCAAGTTAACAGCTTCTTTTTTTTTACCTTTTAGAGTGTGCATGGAATATTTTTTCAACTGTTTTTTTCATGGAGTCTTTGGCCAACGGTAAAAAATTCACCGTAATCATCACCATCCGTAATATGTTTTTTGCTCATAGTCATGCATAGAATTTAATCCCCGAATTTACTACAAATGTTGACGGTTCATGTCTATGCTAGATTAAGCAATAATCACATGAAAATAATAATATTCATATGTAATGGATGTCAACAAAAATGTAATTTTACGAGCAAAAAATAAATAAAACTACTTTCAGCTCTGGTTATCCCGTAGGCTGCCTAAGTAATAAGACAAGTTTCCAGTCCACCATAATTCAAATAAATAGAAATGTCCATGTCTCAAAAATAATCGGGAAAAACAGACTATATATATATGGAGTTTAAACATGCAGTGAAGCACTTCCTGTATGACCACATGACATCACAAGGTGGAACGGCGTATTTTCAGTTTGAAGACCCTGTCACACCTTTACGATTTAGCCAGTGCACGAACCAGAATTTCCCTAAAACGCTGGCAACTATGGATGTTTTTTTGTTTTGTTTTTTTCAATTTGGGACATATACATAGTGTATTCATAACGAGGGGGTCAGCCCCATGTTCCCACGGCCCAATGGTCCCACAGCCCAATGGTCCCACAGCCCATTGGTCCCACGGCGTTAGGGTTAGGGTTGGGTTAGGGTTGGGTTAGGGTTAGTTGTGGAACATAGGGCCTGAATTTGATTTTTTTCTTAGAAATGTCGGAACATGGAACGTTGGGAATATGCTGTGGGACCATTGGGCTGTGGGACCATTGGGCTGTGGGACCATTGGGCTGTGGGACCAATTGGCTGTGGGACCATTGGGCTGTGGGACCAATGGGCTGTGGGACCAATAGGCTGTGGGACCAATAGGCTGTGGGACCATTGGGCCGTGGGACCATTGGGCTGTGGGACCAATGGGCTGTGGGACCATTGGGCTGTGGGACCAATGGGCTGTGGGACCATTGGGCTGTGGGACCAATGGGCTGTGGGACCATTGGGCTGTGGGACCATTGGGCTGTGGGACCATTGGGCTGTGGGACCAATGGGCTGTGGGACCAATGGGCTGTGGGACCATTGGGCTGTGGGACCAATGGGCTGTGGGACCAATGGGCTGTGGGACCATTGGGCTGTGGGACCAATGGGCTGTGGGACCATTGGGCCGTGGGAACATTGGGCTGTGGGACCATTGGGCCGTGGGACCAATGGGCTGTGGGACCATTGGGCTGTGGGACTAATGGGCTGTGGGACCATTGGGCTGTGGGACCAATGGGCTGTGGGACCATTGGGCTGTGGGACCAATGGGCTGTGGGACCATTGGGCCGTGGGACCATTGGGCTGTGGGACCAATGGGCTGTGGGACCATTGGGCTGTGGGACCAATGGGCTGTGGGACCATTGGGCTGTGGGAACAATGGGCTGTGGGACCATTGGGCTGTGGGACCAATGGGCTGTGGGACCATTGGGCTGTGGGACCAATGGGCTGTGGGACCATTGGGCTGTGGGACCAATGGGCTGTGGGACCATTGGGCTGTGGGACCATTGGGCTGTGGGACCAATGGGCTGTGGGACCATTGGGCTGTGGGACCATTGGGCTGTGGGACCATTGGGCTGTGGGACCAATGGGCTGTGGGACCATTGGGCTGTGGGACCATTGGGCTGTGGGACCATTGGGCTGTGGGACCAATGGGCTGTGGGACCATTGGGCCGTGGGACCAATGGTCTGTGGGACCATTGGGCTGTGGGACCATTGGGCCGTGGGAACATTGGGCCGTGGGACCATTGGGCCGTGGGACCAATGGGCTGTGGGACCATTGGGCTGTGGGACTAATGGGCTGTGGGACCATTGGGCTGTGGGAACATTGGGCCATGGGAACATTGGGCCGTGGGAACATAGGTACGCTCCCCATAACGAGTTGGACGTATACAAAACGTATTAGTAACTTTTACAAACAAAAAAATAATTATTTTCATTGAGGTGGCGCAATGAATTGATTGGTTATTTATTTAGACTATGTGGTGTTCTCTACAGATCAAATTTCCAATTCCCCTAAACACTGCCAACACGCTGTTATACGGTAGCTATACATTAGCAACACGTTCTGTGGTTGTCAGGAACATGTCAAATACGTCTGCGTACGTCAATATGCGCTGGAGATAAGTTCAATAAGTTACAGGTTCAAAGCGCGTTACTCAGAAGTTACGGATATGCTAGATTATCTCAGCATATTTGGAGTTACGAGTAACTTACAATTAACGTGTGTGAATGTGCATCAACGTTCGCATAACTTACCTACAACTTATGGCCCACGTATGCAGGACGTATAAGCACATGCTGACGTGTGTTTTAAGCGTGCTGAAATTTTTATGACGATATTTCGGTATGTCGACGTACGCCAGCGTGCTCATAACTTATACAAAACTCAACTATAATTTATCCGATGTACACCAGCGTATTTGCCAAATTTTTCATATGTCGCTGGCTAAATCGTCCAGGTGTGACAGGCCTTGAGAGAAGAACTGAGCCTAAATATGCAGGGTGTTAAACATGAGTGAATGACGAAAAACAAACAAAACACAACTCCGGGTACGTTTATGGTGAGGAAACAACATTGTAACAGAGATCGGGGACATCTTTAAAGGTGCACTGCATCACTTTCCCTTTGGAGGATGTGCCACTTGCTCGTCTCCATGGTGATGTTATTGCTTTGCCTATAATCTTCCGCAGCAGCAGCCCGCTCACAGCAAGAATAAGTTTTTGTCGATGTATTTTTTGTTCTATTTGCTGTGATGAATGGTTGGCTGCAGGTGCTGGGGTGTAAGTCGTGAGGATTGAGATTTGAGAAAGTTCCAGCTGGATTTCAGCGCTGGAACTGAGCAAGTGAACGAAACACTAAATATAACACACAACTTGGCCATGTTGTCCAGTGTTTATTTGCAATTAAGAAAAAGATAAATAAAACAGTATTATAATTATCAGTATAAACAAAGATTCTTGTGAGGTTTAGGCCATGTTATAATGATGTTGCTTTATCAAAAACAGACCTGGAGTTGTGTTTTGCTTCATTCATGTCTGAGTAACCTTTTACTATTAGTCAGTTTACATCAAAGTTCAAAACGCTCCACCTTGTGATGTCACACAGTGGTAGTTTTCAAGTTAACAGCTCCTTTTACCTTTTGATCAGTACAGTTTTGGTAAATCCAGGGCTGAAATTAGCCAAATGATTCTCGTGAAGGTTTATGGAGTTTTAAAAACACCCAGTGGAGTACTTCCTGTATCACCATGTGACATCACAAGGTGTAACAGGGTGTTTTCTGTTTGAGAGGATTTGTGTTAAACATGTGAATGAAACAAAACACACCTCTGGGTTTGTTTTCAATGAGGAGACAACATTATAACAGATTAGAAAATAGTGTAATATGGATCTTCTAAACGTGCACTGTGCAACTTTTTGGTTGGGGGTCTGTCACCTGTTTGTTTCCATGGAGATGTCATTACTCTGGAATGTTCCACTGTATGACATTAAACAGCTCTATCTTACATTTATTCAATTACAAGTGGTTTTATAGCTCAAAATACCTAAAAAAACAGGCGTTGTGACTGTGAGCAGTGTCGCCTCTCCACAGATCTGAGCTGTAAGTTGGTCTGGTTTGGTCTCCGTGAGGACAGAAAGGTTTAATAACATACATAAATTCATTTTTCACACTGATGTTCCTTCAGATTAAAGTCGCAGATTTGCAAATCCATAAAACTACAAAACTAGGATCATCCTCTGAGAGCAGTTTTCAGTCACATTCTAACGACTGAAATACAGAATGTTCCATTTACAATAAAACTGACAAAAACACATTCACTTATAGGTGTTAAAGTGGAGGGGCTGAAACTTTTTTTTCTCTCCATGGAAATGATGTTGTTTTGCCTGGAATGCTACACAAAATGGCATTAAACTTGTCAATATCCACGGAGACAAGCGGGCAAAAAAGGCCTATCAAAAAATAGGAAAGAAATACCAATTTTGAGGTAAAATGCCCTATTTTAAGTGAAATTATCTGCCAGTGCAGAAAGAAATTTTCACATACTAAGTTTTCTTAAAACAAGATGAAAAACAAATCTTGTTCTAAGCAGAAAACACGAGTTTCAAGTGTTTATGGCAATTATTGGTTTGTGAAGGAAGTTAAAGAGGCTTAACCTGGCTTCAGTTGATATAAAAAGTGCTTAGAATAAGTTGTAATATTGAGATCAGACATATCAGGATGGAATATCTTGAAACAAGTTAAAAAAAAACGTATCTTATTAAGTAAAAAAAAATCTTAAAATTGATCGTGTAAGATGAATCGGCTTAATTCAAGTCAGTTTAACTATGCTAGAAAATCCTTTTTTTGTAGTGAACCAAGTAACGTATTTTGATACAAATTTCTCTGATCTGACCAAGATTTTAAGACTTATATCAGGTTATTTGTGTTTTCAGATTTGTTATCGAACCGCTAGTTCTGAGACTGTTTCATTCTAGTCTAGAGGTAATTTATTTTACAATAAACTTGTCCAGTAAAATGCTCTTGCTGCATGGACAGATCATTTCACTACTTTTAAGTCATTTTCTGATTTAGGTTTAAGCGTTTATAACTTACATTTTGGCCAAACTTTTTCACAGTGTCATTAATGCTACACTGCGGAACATTCCCAGTACCGCAATAACATCTCAGTGCTCCTTTTAAACCATTATTTAACTCTAGACCAGTATGACTGAGCGTTGGCGTACCCGTCTTGGCCTCCACGGAGAAGTATGGCTGTCCGTGCAGGATGCTGTAGACCACTCGGGCGCTGTTGCCGTACGTGGGGTCGTCTGCGTCCGTGGCCGTCACCTGGGTTACGTACGTCCCTGCGGAGAGACACAAACGCACACGTACACGCACGGGGTTATTGACTTTACCTTAAAGAACACCGCAGTCAGCAGACGGAATTAACATTTAGAAAGTCAACGATTGAAGTCCTTTTCCCCCTGCGAACGCAGCGCTAATAGGACAAGTGCGACTGTTGTGAAAAGAGTTGGAGCGCAGAACGAGTCCGCTGATGGTTTGTGGACTTAAAAATGACGCAGGGGGGAGTTCGAAGTGTTACTTGTGACGCAACTAAACAGCCAATATGTGAACGGATGACTCTGGATTAACGGATGGTTAAACTAAATAACTAAACTAAATATATGAAAGATGGAACTGTATATTTTTGAGGATGGTGTAGAATTTCTCTGTAAAAGTGGGGAGAATTTGGTATTTTTTGTTTTCATACAATACAATTTGAGTTGTAAAAGGTCGTAAAGGTTGAATAAGCGACGTCTGTGGCCAATTATTGACTTGTAATCGTAAATTGGTTCACTGGGATTATCCCGTTTTCGGATTATTGTGTCACTGGCATAAAGTAGTGTCAATGTTATGGGTTATGGGCTTCAAAATGTGTTATTGGGGACAACATTATAGCATGATTAAAAGTAGATTTTGCATAGCGCGTGTTCTTTAATATCTCCCCCACCACCCACACAGAATATTTAAAATTCAGCAGCTCAATCAGATCAACCTCCAACTGATGAATGATTACAGAAGATGGTGTTTTTACGTAACAGACAGGGCTCTTATTGCCGTAGATCAGGGGCGTCAAACTCATTTTGGTCCGGGGGCCGTATACAACCAACTTTGAGTCCAAAGGGGCCGGATCAGAAAACTCATGGCATATATACCCCAAAAATAGCAATGAGTCCAAATATTTGTGCAGAGAAATGCAAATCTATTACAGAAATCTTTTTTATTTGATTTTATTTTACAAAATATTATAATATTATGCTAGGTCAGGTAGCTTTCACAGCAGCATCAGTAGCCTCTTGGCTCCGGGTGAAAACAGACGGCTGTTTCTTCAGTCCCAGCAATAATTCGTTTATCTTCTGTCTTCTCAATTCTCTGTTCAAGTTATTGTATTTTCCGCAGTGTCGCGTAGTGGCGTTTAAGATCATATTCCTTGAGCGCCGCCACTTGTTGCAAACACACCAAGCGTACAGGCTTCCCATTCACCTCCGTGAACAAATAAGAATTAGTCAATTTTTCTTGGAAAATCCTGCACTCAGCTCCACTTTTCTTATTTTTGACATTTTGCTGATGAGGGTGTCATGAATGAAGATCTTCATTTGTCTGGTGGAGGCGCCACACACAGAAGCACTGGAGACGCTGCTATGCTAAGCTGCGCAGAAAATTACCAGAAAAATCTGAAAATTTTAAATATTTTAATAGAAAATCAGCCGAGGGCCAGATTAAAGGTCTTGGAGGGCCGGATCTGGCCCCCGGGCCGCATGTTTGACACCTGTGCCGTAGATTCTCACGCCAAAGAAGATACAGTTCCCCTTTTTTCTGGTATGTTATAATATAGACATATGTGGATCGTGACTTTACATTTGTTCATTATTCAGTGGAATATTGATCGTAAAAGGCGCAGTTTAGTAACAGAAACAGGTCCAGTGCTTTCAGAAGTGCCAGACAGATTCTTTGCGATCGACTCTTTCAATATAACAAGCAGAAGATTTTCATTCATACAATTTTGTTCTATTTTTTGGAGCTTTTTTGTTTTCTTTTTCCAAAGAATCGGTGTAGGTTTGCAGGGGCGGAGAGGGGGAAGGAGAAAACACCCATTTTCAGAGCACTCAAGCCTCAAATGCAACGCACTGCTGGATTACATGGTAAACGGTCACATTTTTATGCAGCACTTTTCCACCCTCGAGGCACTCAAAGCACTTTACATCAAAGAACCACTCACCCATTCACACACAGACACTGGGGCGAGGCGGGAGGTTAAATGTCTTGCCCAAGGACACACGACAGCATTAACCTGCGGGAGATGGGATCGCACCGCCAACCTGCGGGTCAGTGGATCGCACCCACAACCAGTGATGTTTTATGTCGAGAGCGGGATTCGAACCGCCGACCTTCACATGACGAGCAAGAATCAGTTTAGACAGACGGATAAAGCAGAAGAAGACGGACGGAGTCTCTTTTAAATACACAATGGTACTAGAACGGCTAAAGTATAGGTTTATTTGGTTTTTGTTCGTTTTGTTTTTGGGAATGTGTCTTCTGCATTTGACCCATCCATGTTTACTGCACAAATCCCCCTCCTTAAAACTAGAAAATACAAGTTTTTTTGTTTAAGAGTTTTCCATAATACAATAAAATCAAGCCAAATATCAGACACAAAATAAAAAAATTTAAATTTAAATTTAAATATAAGGACATAGTGAGGTAACAGATAAAAACTCTTCAGAAAAACTAAAAGGGAAAGAAAAAAAACACACACACAAAAAAAAAAGAACAACAACAACAAATGTACGCACAAGCTCCATGCACTTACTATTTTGGAACCATTGAAAGAAGCCAAAATTATGCAAGCGTTAGGTTTTCTACACAGCTAATGAATGCTGTCCAGGTTCTATCAAATCTTCCATATGACCCACCCAGGACAGATCTAAGTTTCTCTATTTGAAGGGCCATCATAACATCATGTACCCATTGCACAAAAGAAGGTGGATAAGCAGCCCTCCATCTAAACGTTTCAAGTTAAAATGCTCTAGAAACAAGTGAAATGATCTGCCAGTGCAGTAAGTGAAATTTACTTATCAATAAGAAAATATATAAATCTCTATTAAATCTCAAAATAAAATAAAAATCACTTATTCTCAGCAATAATCTAAGTTTTAGGCGATCTAAAATAAAGCATAAAACACTAAAACACTAATTCTAAGAGTAAATTAAGAGGATTTTTTTTTAAAAATTAGATTATAAACTTGACTAATTACCACTTTGTAACTTATTGACAAATTGCAGCACTTTCCTTAAACGTTTAAATCTTTTAATCTTTCCATCTGACAAACAGAAGGTACAGAGATGATACTGTACAGTTTCAGTCCAAGATCGACTGATTTACATCCATAAAAATGTCTTAACACTTAACACTTGTTTTGTACGGATTTTAACTAGTTTATAGATAAGAATAGATACTTTTTTTTCTACTAAATAAGAAAAAAAGTAATATTTTCTTGAAATAACTTTAATGATCTTACATATTTAGCTTATCATTCAGTCATTTAGTATATATCCCTTAACCCTGGAGAACCCACGGGGTCAAATTTGACCACTGTTAATTGCTGCTACTAAAAATGAACCAAATTGAAAAAAATGTCAAATTTAACCTTAAAAGCCCAAAGACTACCACAATGTCTAGTGTGATTTCCTCTCTCTAGTAGAAAAGATTTTGGATAAGCAAAGACCAATGGTGTTAGTTTTTTATTAGTCGTTTATGGCCTTGTGTTCTTCAGTTGGCCAAAGTGTGTTTAAACATTAGAAATACAGTTCTAACATGCAAAAATAACTATTGTTAAATGTTCTGGTGTAAATTATTGATTGTTTTCCTAAATTTAAAACAGTTTGCATTGACAGTGTATCTTATAGTCGTTCTTTAAAATGATACACCTAAAGCCCAATGGGTCAGATTTGACCCAAATCCTAAATCAGGGAATAAAGGGTTAAAATTTAAAAAGTAGATATTTTGGTGTTCAGTGAACTTATAGCAATCATTTAAGGCATAGTTCATAATTTTCTGAAGAAGAAAAGGGTTCTTGGGTTCTCCAGGGTTAAAACAAGATAAATACTATTTTTTGTCTAGATTTAAGAGAATAACTCTTGGTTAGTTTTAGGGAATTTGCAGTGTTCCTGGGATAATGTGTAAGCATCAGCAGGTGACCAAAGCACAGCACCACTGACCCATCCTTAGATTTTGAACCTATAAGTTGGTCAGGAGCATTTCTAACGTGAAGATCAGACTTCTGTTTGTGCTTTAAGTCAGTGGGAAAAACATCAATGAGACAAACTTACACAGAAAATATCTAGGCAAGTGTAAATTACTCATATTAAGAACATTTAACTTGATTTGAGTAGATTTGATTTGACAAGCAAAAGCAAAATTGAGTTTCTTATTTTAAGTACAAAATGTCTGGTTCCATTGGCAGATCATTTTACTTCAAATGAAACAGAAAACACACACCGGAGTTATTGTAGAGGTGCAAATGCAAGCTGCAGATATTTAAAAGTGGAAAAGATGCATAATCCTGCAAAAAACAATATCTAGGTAAGTTAAAATGACTCAAACTAAGAACATTTTACTTTATTTATGTGAGTAGATTCAATTGGCAAGTAAAATTATCCACCAACTGAACAAGTGTTTTTTCTTAATTCATGCAACATTCAATTTTGTTTTTTATTTTAAGTGTAAAAAGTTGTTGTTTTAAGTGTAGCCAGATGTATTTTAATATTTTAAGTAGGGCTGTCAGTTTAACGCGTTAATTAGATTAATTAATTACACTACAAATTAACGCGTTAAAAAAATTAACGCGATTAATTATGAGTGGCAATTCAATGCGCGAGCATTTTAAATTTGGCCCATTGAATGACCTGTAGGCTACTTGGCAATGGTACGTCACTTCCCACCTGCGTCAAACAAATAAAGCTGACAACTGACATGGACGCTACTCAGGGGTGCGAGGCGAGCAAATCATTGCTAGGGCCTTTGAACGGCAAATTTATTTATAAAAGGAATGGAGACGGAACTATCAACAAGAACACGGTCATTTGTAGTTTTTGTAAAAAAGAGTTTTCCTGTCACCGAAGCCGCTCCAGTCTAACGTATCACTTGAACGCTAAACACGTCATGTTCTCCTGACTTCCCTGCTGTTAGCAGCGAATGTGGCCGATGTGATAGGCCTAAAAGAAATGCCTATTGGCTTGTTGTTGCCTTATTTACAGGCATGTTATACTTCTAGTCATTTTGAATTACTGTATTGAGTCAGCTTTTCATTTTGAATCAAAGGTCTGCTTAAGTGCCTATTTCAGACTCACGAAACAAACAACACACAACAATAAAAATGTGGATTGATTAGTGAAGCACTACAATTCTGTAATGTCCTAGAATTCAAATTCTTTATTTGGGGACCTTCAGCATACATGAGATTAAAATGTGATTAATTAGATTAATTAATTACAAATCCTGTAATTAATTAGATTAATTTTTTTAATCGCCTGACAGCACTAATTTTAAGTACGAAAAGTCTTGCTCCACTGGCAGATCATTTTGATTTTTAGTGAAATTTACTCACGTTTTACTCAAACTTTCTTAATTCAAGTCATCTTAACATGGCTAAATTTTAGTTGTTAAGATAAGATAAGATGTCCTTTATTTGTCCCACAATGGGGAAATTTCAGTGTTGCAACGCACAGTTAAGAGAACAGCAAGAAAACAGTAGCAGCAATAGAAGTACAGTTAAGTTAAAAATAGACAAACACTATAAAGATCTATAAAGATAAGGATTATAAAACTATGTATCATATAAATTGCTATCTTAAAACTATGTATACAATAAATGACTATCTTAAATTTCACAGTAATTGCATTGCTTATATAACGTTTCGGCAAAAAGCCTTCGTCATTGTTCAGATAATATTTTCTTAATTCAAGTCATTGTAACTTGGCGAGATTTTGGTTTTTGCAGCGTGGGAATTGAAGCCCTAAGACCTTCCATAAGAACAGAACTATACCTGAATCCACTGTTATTGCCAAAATACATGTTGCGCAAGTAAAAAAAAGTTTGAGAATTGAGAGTTTCGCCATGAGAAGCGACTGCACAGTTCTTGGTGAAATAAGGACAAGCTGAAATCTAAAAGTTAAAGGCGGCGTTCTCGAGTGAAGGCTGTTACGTAGTGTTTTCGCTGATGTACTTTCATTCAGGATGCATTAACACAGCAGGTCTCAAATGTCAGCCTTATATTGGATTGGAAACACGGTGCTGTCTGAAAAGTCTCAAGTTTGGGTTTAAACGGTTTTCTCGGCAACTTTGTTTAGCCTTTAAACACAATATCAGGAAGTTTACAGCGTTATTGTCTATAGACGAGCTCCTCGCACTGACATTTTGCATAGAGCAGCTGCCGTTCTTCTTCTCACACAGCAGGTGGGTGTAACTCCAGGGGACCTGACGAGATTTGAGCTGCGATGTTTTGTGATTGTGTTCTTTCTCAAACAAAAGCCAACAAACAAAGATCACTTTATGTTATGGCTAGAACACCAGATATATTCTCAACTGTCTGTGAATGCAGAATGTTTGGGTATTTTGTATTTATTTTGTATTTTTTTAGGTGCACTGTGTATGTTTCTAGTAGATGTAGGCGTGCCATAATAATTACTATGGAACTATATATTTTGGGGCTCAATATTTGTAATTTCTGCTAAATTTCTTTGCATTTGGGGGGAATTTTTTGTATGTTTTTCTGCGCTGTGGTGATATTTGAGTTGAAGAGGGTTCAATACATAACGTGGTACCCTCTTCACTGGAATAAACAATATCTAGGTAAGTTAAAATGACTTAAATTAAGAACATTTTACTTTATTTGAGCAGATTCAACTTGACAAGTAAAATGATCTGCCAGTGGAATAAGTGTTTTTTTTTCCCTCAATTCAAGTAACATTCGATTTCGTTTCTTATTTTAAGTGCAAACTGTTGTTGTTTTTCTTATTTTAAGTGCAGCAAGATGTATTTTCATGTTTTAAATACAAAAATCTTATTCCACTGGCAGATCATTTTACTTGTCAAGTGAAATTTACTCAAATCATGATAAAACTTTCTTAATTCAAGTCCTCTTAACTTGACTAAATTTTGTTTTTTGCAGTTAGAGGGGGGGCCCATGTGAGGCTTCTGGCCCCGGGGCCCCCACATTTCTGTCAACGGGCCTGATAAAAACGTAAAATGTTGTTGCTTTGTCTGAAATGGAAAGAAGCCTTTGACGGACCCTCCACCAGAAAAGTTACACAATGCACCTTTACGGTTTATGTACCATTCATTCCTTTGAATGAAAAATAATAAAACAGGAAAACAGTTTGTTATTTCATTATTCTGTTTTAGTGTCAAACAAAACAACAGATTTCAACCTCTTTTTTTCCAGTATTTAATTAACAGTTTATTTAAAATATCACCAATCAAAAAACAGTCACACTGCAACAAACAAAATCTAGTCATGTTCAGATTTTTACCATGATTTGAGTAAATTTCCTTGACAAGTAAAATGATCTGCCAGGGGAATAAGAATTTTCCACTTAAAATAAGAAAAACAACAACTTTGTGCCCTTAAACTAAGAAACAAAATCAAATGTTGCACACTTATTCCACTGGGAGATACATTTTACTTGTCGAGTTCCACTCAAATAAAGTAAAATGTGCTTAACTGAAGTCATTTTAATTTAACTAGATATTGTTTTTTTCCAGTGCATCGTGCCTATTTTAATTTTGATATTTTATTCTCTCTGGTTTATTCCCCAGAAGAGCTGCTTCTTAGCGTTCCGCATGTGGATTCAGTCAAATATGGATTTACAATAAAAACGTTTTTTTAATATTTTTATAGTTCTGTGGTGTCAACTGAACAAAGGAGTTTATGGCCTCGCTGCTTCCTGTTTCTCATCACGGAGTTCAACAATTACTTTCTAAGATGTGAAAGTAAAAGCATCGCAATAAAAGAAAACAACGTGTTTGTCCACAAAACTGCAACGAGCAGCAGAACTTCTGGGGCAAATAAACCAGAGAGAATAAAATATCAAAAACTGAAATAGACACGATGACTGGTGTTATCTGAAATAAACTTTAAATTAAATATTGGAAATAGAGGTCAAAATCTGTTTTTTGTTTGTTGTTTGTTTGTTTGACACTAAAACGGAATAATGAAATAAACTGTTTTCCCATTTTATTGTTTTCCATTCTTGATTGAAACTCAAAAGAACAAATGGTACACGGACCCTTTAACACTGAGTTTCACAACCAAAACAGTTGCAAGTCCAATTAGATTAGATTAGATTAGATTAGATTAGATTAGATTAGCCTTTATTGTCTCCCTTGGGAGAAATTTGTCTTGGGACAGGGTCACTCATGCCACATATACAGACATATAACATACAGCACCCACACAGTGGACACATCAGTTAATGCAGTTCAAAGAAAAACAACCATTCAACATTTGATAATATTGCACCATTCCCACAATTAGCATATGTTGCACATTCCCTGGGGCCTAAAAGTGTAAAGGTGAGTATTGCACATTCCCTGGGGCCTAAAAGTGTAAAGGTGAATATTACACATTCCCTGGGGCCTAAAAGTGTAAAGGTGAGTATTGCACATTCCCTGGGGCCTAAAGGTGTAAAGGTGAGTATTGCACATTCCCTGGGGCCTAAAGGTGTAAAGGTGAGTATTGCACATTCCCTGGGGCCTAAAAGTGTAAAGGTGAGTATTGCACATTCCCTGGGGCCTAAAAGTGTAAAGGTGAGTATTGCACATTCCCTGGAGCCTAAAAGTGTAAAGGTGAGTATTGCACATTCCCTGGGGCCTTTCTGCCTAAGGTGCCAAAGGACATTGCCCACTCCCTGAAGCCAATAACTGTCTGTGGCAAAAAAAAGGGGGGAAAAATTGCACATTCCCTGAAGCCTACTCACTGTAAGTGCCCAAAGATATTGCACCTTCCCTGGAGCCCACCTATGAGCAGTATTGCATATTCTCAAATGTTATTGTATGTGCATATAATATTGCACAGTCCCTGATGGCCGTACAGTAGAGCATTATTTCTTCAAGTTCAGCAAGGAAACTGAAAGGGGAATAAATGAGTGCTTAAACCTGTTTCTCCTGCTGGTTGGGACCCTGTACCTTCTTCCTGAGGGCATTAACTCAAACTGGTTGTGGAGGATGTGAGTCGGGTCATTACATATTTTACTCCCCAGTTTCACTAGTGTCTCTTGAATGATCCCGAAGAGGACGGGGGGCCATGCCAATTATTTTACCCGCCCTTTTAGTCAAGCTTAAGATTTGAGCTTTCAATTTGACAGACAGGTTGCCAAACCACGTAGACATCCCATAACGAACAACAGACTCAATACATGCTCGATGAAAAAGAAGCATTACATTTTTGTCCACTCCGTAAACCCTCAATCTTCTTAAAAAGCACAGGCGCTGACTGATTCCTGAGCAAACAAATTCCCAGTTTAATTTCCTCCCTTTCAATGATCGGACTGTAAAGGCAACATAAGAAATCTGTCCAAAATAAATTCCATACGTGCTCTTATGGACCGTGGGAATTGCTGATTCTTGGAGATTGGTTTGTGGAACATTTGCATTTCATTTCAAAGCTGTAGTTACTTTCTATTAGATACGCGCAAAAGTGAAACTAACTGAGTTTCTTTAGGCGTCCAATGGGACTTGCCGTGGCCACACACAGATAAACAATTTTCAGCTCAATAATATGTGGCTACATTCTCATATTTTCTTAGGTACATGTATTTTGGGGGCATATTTTTCTGGTTGAGGGTTAATGTTAAAGAGTGCAGTGGTAGTATTACTATTATTATTAGGAGTAGTAGTAGTAGTAGTACAATTTGTATTTTGTTGTAATATTAGTACAGAAACAACAGCTCATTATCTTTCGTTCGAGAATGCCCTGGGCAGAAATAGCATTAACCCTCTTCCAAACTGGTTCTCTGTAATTATTTGCAGAAGTGGCTGGTGCATACTGCTGGAACTCGCTGGCACTGGACTCGCCTCTCTGTTCTATTAATAATGTTTCTTGTATTAGGAGTGGAGTAGCAGGCGGTACTGGGATCCTGCCGTGTCAGCGTAATTACTTCACAGCACTGGAGCGCGGTGGGGAGACTGTCAAACAGACCAGGGATGGACAACTAACATGGACAGGGATAGGTTGTGTAGCAATTAACTTCACGTCTATAGGCTAAAACGTATGGATGCAAAGTTAAAAGGGCCTGTCCCTAATTTCTCCCATCTCTTTGAGCAAAATTCGTCTTGATCCAGGGCAGATACGTTGTGAAAGCGGCTCCTGAGGTCAAAATAAGCCCTCTGCGTACGTTCTACACCTAATTTTAAAGCAGTTTCTTGTCCGATAATCAGATGTGCGCTTTAGCATGCTATTTATTATTAGCATGACCATGACTGCAAACCTCAGCTCATCGTAAGCAGCTCTTGACTGTTCGATAATCAGGAAGAAGTGCACTTTTAGGATGGTCGAACTGCGAGCGAACTTTGGACCAGTGCAAACAGCTTTTCACACTTTTAAGAGAGTAAAAAAATCAGGTACGGGGAAGTTTGCTCTTCTAACTTTGTTGTGTGATCATTTGTATTCATTCAGCATTTTATTTGCAGTAGATTTGCTTTCTGACATAATAATTCCCTGGTTTATGAGCCCCACTTGCTGAAATGTCAATTAAAATGTCAAATGGTAATATATAGGAATAGAAATAAACTGAAAACAGCATGCTTCTAACTCTCTCGTCTGCATCTTCTACTCCATTTGACCATCTTCTCTGCATCTTCTGCTCTATGTGACCTTCTTCTCTTCTCCATACAGCTTTATCCTCTGCATCATCTGCTCCATCTGACCCTCTTGTCTGCATCTTCTGCTCCATATGCCCCTGTCCTCTGCATCTTCTGCACCATTTGACCCTCTCCTCTGCTTCCTTTGCTCCATCTGACCCTCTCCTCTGCATCTTCTACTACATCTGACCCACTTGTCTGTATCTTCTGCACCATTTGACCCTCTCCTCTGCTTCCTTTGCTCCATCTGACCCTCTCCTCTGCATCTTCTACTACATCTGACCCACTTGTCTGTATCTTCTGCACCATTTGACCCTCTCCTCTGCTTCCTTTGCTCCATCTGACCTTCTCCTCTGCATCCTTTGCTCCATCTGACCCTCTCCTCTGCATCTTCTACTACATCTGACCCACTTGTCTGTATCTTCTGCACCATTTGACCCTCTCCTCTGCTTCCTTTGCTCCATCTGATCCTCTCCCCTTCATTTTTTCGCTCCATTTGCCCCATCCTCTGCATCTTCTTCATCATCTGACCCTCTCCTCTGCTTCCTTTGCTCCATCTGACCCTCTCCTCTGCATCCTTTGCTCCATCTGACCCTCTCCTCTGCATTTTTTGCTACATCTGACCCTCTTGTCTGTATCTTCTGCACCATTTGACCCTCTCCTCTGCTTCCTTTGCTCCATCTGATCCTCTCCCCTTCATTTTTTCGCTCCATCTGCCCCTATCCTCTGCATCTTCTTCACCATCTGACCCTCTCCCTTGCTTCCTTTGCTCTATTTGACCCTCTCCTCTGCTTCCATTGCTCTATCTGACCTTCTCCCCGTCATTTTTTTCGCTCCATCTGACCCTCTTCTCTGCATCTTCTGCTCCACCTGGCCCTCTCCTCTGCTCCTCTTCTCTGCATCTTCTGCAGGTCCCTCTCCTTTGCTACATCTGACCCTTTTGTCAGCATTTTCTGTACCATTTGACTCTCTCCTCTGCATCATCTCCTCCATCTGTCCCTCTCCTCTGCTCCTCTTCTCCATCTGACCCTCTCCTTTGCATCCTTTGATACATCTGACCCTCTACTCTGCATCATCTGCTCCATCTGTCCCTCTCCTCTGCCCCTCTTCTCTGCATCCTCATTTCTATCTGCCCCTCTCTTCTGCATCCTCTGATCCTTTCCTCTGCTCCATCTGCCCGTCTCATCTGCATCCTCCTTGATACACTATACATTCTCTCGCGTTTAGATCATGTATTCCCTCTCCATGCCCTGCACCGTATACCCACTCTCCCTCCTCTGTGCATGTTCTACCAGCTCAATCTTTAAACTTGATCTTTATTAATTATAATTTATAACATGAGCTGCCTCTCTGATACATACATTCCTAATTGCGCTCCCAGAGGTCTCCCATCCAAGTTCTAACCGGGCCCAACCCTGCTCAGCTTCAGCTTCAGGCATCGCTCAGAGAGGAACGGCCTGCATATTGTGCAGGATCCCAACTAAAACATGCGCAGACTATTAATTGTTAATAATCTGGAGAGCACTTCACCTGCATGACTCAACCATACTTTGGAACATTCTTCATGGAGATATGTATGTTTTATGCTGTACTGTGAAAAATCCTAGCCAGGAACAACATTTCCATGGAAACAAGCAGAAGAAGTACTTCCCCCACATCAAATGAGTGAAGTTTGTGGAGATACAGGCAATTAACGCAACCAAAACATTACATACTATGGCTTTACAGGTCATATTATACTGAAAATGTATTCTTTTGAGCTTTACACCATGTTATCATGTTGTTACCTCCTTAGAAATGTACCTGCAGTGGTGTTTAATTCACACATGTTTGAGTAATCTTCTTCCACCTTGAGATTTCATGAAGTGGAAATTTTCAAGTCGACACCTCTTTGTGCCTTTAGTTCAGTGAAAATTGGCAATTCCAAATTTGAAAGGATCCAAATGTTCGTAGTGAAGGTGTATGGAGTTTAAAAACAACATGGTTATACAGTAGATCAGATAATTGTATCGTATAGAGGTTTTAAATGTGATAAAATACGCTATTCATCTTGGCCTTTCCATGACTCACCTCACCCCGTGTTATTTATATACCAGGAAATGACAAAAGTGCATAGACTGATCCCACTGTGCTCCATGTGGAGCAGATATGAACAGTCTGACACATTATGGCCTCTGCATTCTGCACAGAGACGGGAGGAGGCGGCACTTAGAGCCACACACTGTTCAATCTTTAACAGGTCCAGAGAGGAGCTGTCCAGCAGTGAAGGGCTCTGCAGCCAATGTGCACGCTACACTACTGCTATTGCTCTTCTTCTTCTTTTTACAATGATAAAATAAATTAAATTAAAAAGAGAAGAAGAAGAAGAAGAAGAAGAAGAAGAAGAAGAAGAAGAAGAAGAAGAAGAAGAAAAAGAAGAAGAAAAAGAAGAAGAAGAAGACGAAGACAAAGGAGAAGGAGGAGAAGGAGAAGAAGACAAAAAAGAAGGAGAAGAAGAAGAAGAAGAAAAAGAAGAAGAAGAAAGATAAGGAGCAGAAGACGAAGAAGGAGAAGAAGACGAATGATGATGATGAAGATGATGATTACTGCTATGATCATGATTAAAGGTTCAATATGTAACTTTTTTGGTGGAGGGTGCGTCAAATGCTTCTCTCCGTGTATATATGCCTGGAATCTTCCACAGTACAACGTTAAACAGCTCTACTTTACATTTACTCATTTACAGGTGGTTTTATAGCTCAAAAACTACCTAGATAAAAACAGTGAGCGAAGTCGCCTCTCCACAGATCTGATCTGTAAATTGGTCTGGTTTGGTCTCCATGAAGACAGAAAGGTTTAATACTGTCCCACTTTGAGTGTAGACTTTTAACTGTGTGTTTTAATAGTATTTATGTTGTTGTAAGGCGGCCTTGAGTGTCTTCTTCTTCTTCTTCTTCTTCTTCTTCTTATTATTATTATTATTATTATTATTATTATCATTATTAATGCCATACTGTGGAACATTCCAGACAAAGCAATATTGAAAAAGGCATTTGGCGCAACCTCCACCAGAAAAGTTACACAATACATCTTTAACATCTTTTTTACCATCATTATTATCACCACTCTCGTCATGAATAAATACAAACAAAACAACAGCAAATGTGAAAAGAAAGACACCAAAAGAAAAAAAAATTAAAAAAAATGAAAAAAATAAAAAATAATAATAATAATACAAGGTTTATAGAGTCCAATTTGGTCTATAAGGGCTCCCAGATTATTATTTTTTTTTCCATCTCTCTCCTCTCTTGTCCAAAAAGCGTCGTGTTTCCGAGTGTACGACATAAATGAGTTCATTAAGCCTCTTGTCCCAGTGTAAATCTGTGCGTTCCCCTGCGAGGTGAGAGACGAGAGCTCGGATCCAGCGTCATTATTTAACCGTGTGAAAAATGAAGAGGAGATCCGGCCACGCAAAGGTCACCGCTGCACGAGGTACGGAGGGAAATGCAGGTTTAAGACTCAGCATGTAGCCTAACTTTTCTGCTATTTTCTTGTCTCCATGGAGATCCTACTTCTTTGTGAGGAATGTTCCACAGTTACAAGGCTGCAGCTCAGGGCTGATGTTGTGGAACACTCCAGGCGAAGCAGTGCAATCGAGACTCTGTGGGGGTGTGACGCTAACTGTAGACACCGCTCTGTTTGAAGCTCTGTTACTCATATTAGACTTTAATCTGAGCTTTGTTTTGACGCTACAAAAGAAGAGCTGATTTCTACTGTTAAACGATATTAAAATTATTACCATTATTGTTTTTTTTGTTGAAAATCAAACTCCTAAACAGGACCATTGACGCTCGTATTGGTCTCAGCCTCCTGAAGTTTTACAGCGTATTTGTCTATGTTTGCTAATGTGTACATTGTGTCTCCGTTATTTATTGTCACCTTCTCACTCTGAATGGGGAATAATATCAAGATATAAGATGCAATTATAACTTTTGGCGGGCAGCACTTCCGGTCTATTGCAGGAGTAAAACTGTCTATTCACTACGGTGAATAGACCAATAAGACTGAAAGTACCGCCCGCCGGAGGCTGTAATTGCATCTTTCTAAACGTCTTCCTGGTTTGTGACATCAGTGTGAATAGAGCCTGTTCGGACCATAAACTCCTGAAAGTGTTTCTTTTTTTTTCTTTTTTATGGAATGGGGATTAATCACAGAAGGACTCTACAGTGCACGTACATGAATTGGTAATTTACAACAAACGCTATATATGTATATGTATAATATGTAAAATATATGTAAAATAATAACAGATAGATATAAATTACTTTCACATGGGATTATTTAGAGATGTAACGATATCCAAGTCTCATGATACGATATCATCACAGTATGAACCTCACGATACGATATTGATGGCGATATCGTGGGAAAGCTCACGATATTACAATATTCTACATAATAACAAGACTGACATTATAAATGCTTTGACTAGTCATTTGGTACAACATTTATTGTCATTAGGGATGGAACGAAATCCAAATCTCTCTGTACGATATTTTCACCATAAACATCTCACGGTACGATATTTATTGCAATATTTTGTGGAGGCACAAAACTGTGAATCTGCTCCTTTTTCCTCTAAAAACGCCTTCACAGGACTTAATCCAAAGAATGAAGATGTAAAAGTGCTTAGAACAGTTATTTCTTCATGTCGTCTGCACTGAAACGGACCAAAGGATCATGGTCTATGTAGTTCCCTCTGTTTTTCTGTATCAGAACTGTTCATTTAAGCAAAGACACTTGGGATTCGATACATTGTGATGGTCCACGATATTATTGTGAGACCTTTGACGATACGATATCACCATATGTCAGTTATTGTTACATCCCTAGGATTAGTATTATTTGTGGACCTTTGGTGATTTGTAATAACTTCAGAGGATGTCTGAGTTCTTAATCTCATGCGAATGCACCATGTCTCTATTTTGTGAAGTACAAATTCCGCCACAATTTACCTTCTATATTTCAACAAACACAGACGTCCGATAATGGTGATGAAGCTCGTTCTGTGCAAATCTGCATCTCAGTGTTTGTTGTTGTAATTGCATGCCTTTGCTATCTCTATTTTTGTCTTTTTCTCGTTCTTTTCTCTTTCAATCTCTGTGTCATTGTTGGTAAAATAGAGTCATTTACGGACTTTTCTTATCCTGTGCAAATGCACTGCAAGTATCACAGAGGTGGGGCAGCTATTTGCAAGTTACCATTTTTTCCTGTGCGGATAGGGCTAATGACAGATATCCTTAAATATCTGCAAACAAAATGCTCTAATCCAACAAACACGTCCATGTAGTCCCCCCAGGTGTGATGTCACTGCAAAATATCAGTACAAAACGATAAACGCATGACTTAAATACATAAAACTGGTTGATTCTAGCTCTCCCTGAAAACGCAGAAACCAAAAGATAAAGATATTCTGAATAAAAGCATTCTCTTTGTAAATCCTTTCTAAGCATTAGCAATATTCCGCTTTTTGCAAGCTCTAATACGCCACTGCTAAATGCTTTAATTTGCAGCCTGAATCTTGTTTTAATATTCTAAACTCCTCTGTCTGCTGCTCTAATCTCTTTACACTTTAACTTTCATCTGCAGACTGGTGCAAACCCTCACAGAGAGCCATTCTTCTTATATCTACTTTTATTAAAATGTTCTATTATTATGGCTCTGAATTATTCATTGTGGGCTGAATAATTATTACATTAAGAGCGAGGGATGCTGCAGTGTTCTCCACAGAGTCTGTTTCATACTTCGATTCATTAGGCGTTCGAACAATTAGCAACATTAAAACGTGTTACCACCATCCATATGAATTAAAGATGTGACTGTTTTTTTCTAAGTGTTAATTTAGTGACATCAAAGGCATGTTTTATAACATTTAAAATGGAATGTGTAACTTTTCTGGTGGATAGCCTGTCAAATCCTAATGTTATTTGTCTGGAATGTTTCTCAGGCTACATTTACATGGAAACTGTCTGAAGCAAAAACACTAAAGTGCGTTTTCGTTCTTACTCTTATTCCGTGTTTACACAAGCGTTTTGGGTGGAGAATTCTTCTGCACACGGAGACGCAAAACTTGTTTGCCGATGTAGTTCCCACGCCCAGTGCGTAAGTGGCAGCACCACCAAGACCATTTGCCTGCGTACGGCCCTTCTGGTCCTCCACTTCCTCTTCTTAGGGTCGGCAGTAGCTCAGTTGTTAAGAGCGTTTGTCCACTGATCTGAAGGTTGGCGGTTCGAATCCCGCTCTCGACATAAACATCATTGGTTGAGCGGTCAGATCCACTGACCCACAGGTTGGCTGGTGTGATTCCAGCTCCCACAGATAAAAGCTGTCATTGTGTCCTTGGACAAGACACTTAACCCTTCTCGCCCCCAGTGTCTGTGTACACTGGTGTGTGAATGGGTGAGTGGTTCCTTGTTGTAAAGCGCTTTGAGTGCCTTGAAGGTAGAAAAGTGCTATAAAAATGTGACCATTCTTCAGTGCGTCAATTCAAAACAACACAGCGACGCATAATAACACCACCACTTGCTCGAGCAAGTTGAAGCTCTGCCATGATTGTTTTTTTCCTAGCTCATGCTCATGGTCGTTTTCAACCATTTACACAGAGCGTTTAAGATTTCCACTCTGAAGGGCGTTTTCCCCCCTAAACGCTGTTGCCCTCTATACGAAACAAAATTTGGTAAAATGTTTTGCATTTTCCACCTGTTACCATTGTTGTGTAAACGGCCCCTCAGTATGGTATTTAACCTGTCCATATTCATGAAGACCAAACCAGACCAAGTTACAGGTCAGATCTGTGGAGAGGTGACCCTTCTCATAGTCATAATGCATTTTTGGGCTATAAAACCACCTGCACTTGAATAAATGTAACATAGAGCTGATTAATGTCCTACTGTGGAACATTCCAGGCAGAGCAATGACATATCTAGTTTCAGAAAAAAAGGACATTTCAGTGTTGTAACCCAAAGTACAACAGAGATCGGCAGAAATATACAGTCAGAAATCAAAATAAATATTGGTAGCCTCAGAGCATAACTTTTTTGGCCAATAGCTGCATCTTTTGATCATCGGTTTTGTTTTCTGTTTGCAGCCAAAAAAAAAAAACACAAACCGCTTTCAATCTTATTGACATAGGCAGTTTATGTTTCCGTTTCCTCCAAAAAACTGAAAATGCATTCATAGTAGGTGTCTGTCAACATTTAAAAACAGACTGCGGTAATTATTCTACCGTCCAAAGCACCATGCTGCTAGTTAGCTGTTTTTTGCCATACATAATGTCTAAAACGGGAATTGCAAGCTGTCAGCCATAGATAGATGCATTGTTTTAAGGTGCATATGACAGCATAGACTTCTAATTTAATTTAAAGTTTTTATGAGTTTACTTTCACAGGCAGCAGATGTGATTTAAATAGAGATTATTCTATAACATCACATAAAAACAAACTGTAAACAAGGGACAAAACATGTTTCCATGTTTACGCTGCAGAAGAACATAGTTAGACTCATCAGTTTGAATGATTACACTGTTTTGGTAGAGGTGCTCTGTGTAACTTTTCGGTTGGGGGTCCGTCACCTGTTTGTTTCTATGGATACATCATTGCTCTGTCTGGAATGCTCCACAGTATGACATTAAACAGGTCTACTTTACATGTATTTAATTATGGGTGGTTTAACAGCTCAAAAAAACCTAGAAAAACCAACACTCTGACTGCACAGGTCCGGTCTGGTTTGGTGTCCATGAAGATAGAAAGGTTTAATGGTGTCCTGTGGAACATTCCTGATAAGGCACTAACATCCCCACTAACCTGGCCATTTTTTTTCTGTTTCTGTCTGAGAATGGCCCTCGTCTCACAAAGCAGTGATCGAATCCGAACCGAGCCTGATAACCATTAAGATATTTGTGTCCAAGTCCGTCCAAGTCCACAATTAAAATCATGGGCTTATAATGGACTTATAATGACACACGTAGGATATTGTTTGTGTGGAAAGTTCGATTTTATTAGTCAACTGACAAAAGGCATTTGGAATGTCAACAGAGATAAGTGGAGTGCATCAGCGCACGCACACGACGCAACAAGTGCACATTAGTATAAGAGGCCGGGCCCAGTCATATCTTATCGCGCTGATGTGTCCGAGTCAGAGCCGAGCCCAAACATGAGTTTTAAATACAGTATTTGTCCAAGTCTGACTGAGCCTGTCGTACTTTGGTTGGGTTTCTATGCTCTAGTCCTCACAGAAAACACAATGCACCTTTAAATTACTGTTTAACCTGCCAGAAAAAAAAGAAAAAAGAAAGAAGTGGTAAATTGTCTTTGCATTTGGAATGGTATTGTTGGTGTTATCAAGGGTAATACCATAGCACTATAATAAAATCTGGAAGATGAATCCAAGATGGCGCCATATTGTTTTCAATGGTCTGCGCTCATTGCCGCATGATGCCAAAAATGTTAACTTTCGTAGCCCAATGCAGCCCAACGTGTGACGTCAGAAATGCAGTTCTGACCAATCAGAGCGTGAGCTGCTAGAGAGGAGCTAGCGTGGGCTCAGAGCGGGGCGTGGCTAACTCTTACAAAGCTGATTTTTAGGTACTTTGACAATTAAAAAAACATTTTAAAATTGCATTGTAAAAATACAGAAGAAAAGCTGTTGATGTCTTCTCAGCCGAACAAGGGCAGGCTGATTTCACAAAAATTGCATTGTGCTTCTATGGGAGACTTTTTCCTGGGCTGCGGGCACAGAACTATGGGCTGCAGCACCTCATTCAGCCACACATCAATCTGGGGTCCCGGATAGAGGGGGCGTGCCTTATCCAGCTCTTATTATACATCCATGGGGTAGAGGTATTCTGTTTTAGAACTCGCCTTTACTTCCTGTATTTTGTACTTTTCTTCTCAAATGTTTTTCATAAACTGTCACTTCACAGATTCACAGATGTAAAACTATTAAACATATCTATCAGTAGGTGCTAGGGATGGGCCAAGATCTCGTGCCACCAGATTTCATGGGGCAAACTTGCCACAAGATCGTGCACACATGAGAAAAATGATCTTGTGAGATTTAGTTCTCCCTGAATTCACCTTCGGCTTGGATTAAAAAAAGAGTTAAGAGCTGTTGAGTTGTGCAATTTGAGAAGCTGTAGTTCCAAACAGAATGCAGTATTACAATGACCACTAAAGTATTACTTAAAATAAATGGAGCCAACTTTGTGAACTGGATTGCACTACTAATTGATTACAAGTTACGTCAAAATCTTGTTCTTGCGGATCTGATCTCGTCTCATGAAAATTGCTCCTTTTCCCACCACTAGAAGGTACTATCATCCCACTAAACCAAATCATAATTAGAGTCCAGGTATTCATGTTCTTTTTCGACCTAAAACTATTCCAAACACGCCCATGGGAAGCAAAAATTTTGACTTTTAACAATGTCCACTTTCACCCCAATGCATCAGCGCAGCCCGTGGCTAAAAGGGTCATTTTTGTACCAAGAGTTGCCTTTAGGTTTGGGGCTGTACTCATCTGCATCAGGATTCAGCGACCTTGATATGGGAGCCTCGGGCTGGACGGAGGGGTGGCAGCGGCGGCGGCGGCGGTGGAGGTGGAGGAGGGTTGTTGGAGCGGTGCATTGTGGGTAAAAGACAGAGAGGGGCTGGGAGGGCAGAGTCAGAATAACTGTGTGTGAAATATCTGGAGCCGTGGGGCGGAACGGGGCAGTCTCTGGATGTACCTGGATGATTCCTGAGCTCGCCCACTGAATTCAAACGAGAACAGGACCGAGGTTGCACACGGGGAGGAGACTGCAAAAGAAAAAAAACGTGGCTCTACTGCCTATCAGTCTTTTTTTTTTATACTCTTATATTCAAGGTGACATCGCAAACAGCAGATCTGACTGCAGTGTTTTTCACAGAGGTTACAAAAAGGACATGGTATTTTTGGTAATGTTTGATGTGAGAGGCTGTAATTTTACCTGTGAGGGACTTGTTTAACAGGACGAATCAGATCACCTGAGATTTGGTTAAAATAAAGCTCAGATTACAGTCTAACAAGCTTCAGACAGAGCAGTGCCTACAATTAGCGTCACAACCCCAGGGAAAGATCAGATAAAAGTCTAAGAAAGCCCGAAATAGAGCTGAACCTGCAATTAGCTTGACACAAATCAGTTCTTCATTGTCGGATTTTGTTAAAATAAAGCTCAAATTAAAGTGTAGCACATTTCAGACAGAGCAATGCCTCCAGTTAGCATCACACCCTCAGGGAAAGACCAGATAAAAGTCTAACAAATCCTCAAATAGACTAGAAAATACATTTAGCGTCACACAAATCAGTTATTCGTGGTCAGATTTTGTTAAAATAAAGCTCAAATTAAAGTGTAACACATTTCAGACAAGGGAGTGCCTCTAGTTAGCGCCACACCCCAAGGGAAAGATTGGATAAATGTCCTACAAAGCCTCAAATGGAACAGAATTGAGTTAGTATTACACAAATCAGTTCTATGTGGTCAGAGTTTGTTAAAAAATAAAGCTCAAATTAAAGTGTAATACATTTCAGACAGAGCAGTGCCTACAGTCAGCATCACGACCCAAGGAAAAGATCAGATAAATGTCTAACAAAGCCTCAGATGGAGCAGAATCTACAGTTAGTATTAAACAAATTACTTATTTGTGGTTAGATTTTGAAATAAAATAAAGATCAGATTACAGTCTAACAAGCTTCAGACAGAGCAGTGCCTCGAGTTAGCATCACACCCGCAGGGAAAGATCAGATAAAAGTCTAACAAAGTCTCAAATAGAACAGAATCTACAGTTATGTTGCACAAATCAGTTCTTTGTGGTCAGATTTTGTTAAAATAAAGCTCAAATTAAAGTGTAACACATTTCAGACAGAGCAGTGCCTACAGTTAGCATCACACCCTCGGGGGAAAGATCGGATACGAGTCTAACAAAGCATCAAACAGAGCAGAACTTATGTTAGACTCACACAAATCAGTTCTTCATGGTCAGATTTTGTTAACGTAAAACTCAGATTACAGACTAACAAGCTTCAGACAGAGCAGTGCCTCGAGTTAGCATCACACCCGCAGGGAAAGATCAGATAAAAGTCTAACAAAGTCTCAAATAGAGCAGAATCTACAGTTATGTTGCACAAATCAGTTCTTTGTGGTCAGATTTTGTTAAAATAAAGCTCAAATTAAAGTGTAACACATTCCAGACAGAGCAGTGCCTACAGTTAGCATCACACCCTCGGGGAAAGATCGGATACGAGTCTAACAAAGCATCAAACAGAGCAGAACTTATGTTAGACTCACACAAATCAGTTCTTCATGGTCAGATTTTGTTAACGTAAAACTCAGATTACAGACTAACAAGCTTCAGACAGAGCAGTGCCTCGAGTTAGCATCACACCCGCAGGGAAAGATCAGATAAAAGTCTAACAAAGTCTCAAATAGAGCAGAATCTACAGTTATGTTGCACAAATCAGTTCTTTGTGGTCAGATTTTGTTAAAATAAAGCTCAAATTAAAGTGTAACACATTCCAGACAGAGCAGTGCCTACAGTTAGCATCACACCCTCGGGGAAAGATCGGATACGAGTCTAACAAAGCATCAAACAGAGCAGAACTTATGTTAGACTCACACAAATCAGTTCTTCATGGTCAGATTTTGTTAACGTAAAACTCAGATTACAGACTAACAAGCTTCAGACAGAGCAGTGCCTCCAGTTAGCATCAGGCCTTCAGGGAGTGTTGATGATGTCAGCTGCAAAATATGAACAGTGAGTTGTGTTCGATTACATTGATAATCTGCAACTGATCTGATCAAAATTCCTTGGGGGTGTGATGCTAACTGGAGGCACTGCTCTGTCTGAGATTTATAAGACTTTAATCTGAGTTTTATTTTAACTACATTTGACCACGAAGAAGTGATTTGTGTGATGCTAACTGGAGGCACTGCTCTGTCTGAGACTTATAAGACTTTAATCTGAGTTTTATTTTAACTACATTTGACCACGAAGAAGTGATTTGTGTGATGCTAACTGGAGGCACTGCTCTGTCTGAGACTTATAAGACTTTAATCTGAGTTTTATTTTAACTACATTTGACCACGAAGAAGTGATTTGTGTGATGCTAACTGGAGGCACTGCTCTGTCTGAGACTTTTTAGACTTTAATCTGAGATTTATTTTTACAAAATCTGACCACGAAATACAGATTTGTGTGATGCTAACTGTAGGCACTGTTCTGTCTGAGATGTGTTAAACTTATCTGCGCTTTATTTAAAAAATAAATAAAAAATTGACCACAAAGAACTGACTTTTTATGCTAACTGTTGGCACTGCTCTGTCTGAGATATGTTAGACTTTTATCTGAGCTTTATTTTAACTAAATCTGACCACAAAGAAGAGATTTGTGTGGTGCTAACCATAGACACTGCTCTGTCTTGGACTTTTAAGACTTTAATTACATTTATTTTTTACTTAATTTGACCATGAAGAAATTTTTTTTGTGATGCTAACTGTAGGCACTGCTCTGTCTGAGACTTGTTAGGCTTTAATCTGATCTTATTTCAACTAAATTTAACCAGGAAGAACTGATTTGTGTGATGCTAACTGTCGGTTCTGCTCTACTTGAAACTGGGTTTGACTTGTATCCGATCTTTCCCTGGGGTTGTGACGCTAACCGTAGGCACTGTTCTGTCTGAAATTTGTGACACTTTAATCTAAACTTTAATTTAACACAATCTGACCATAACGAACTGACTTAGCTGGGACTACAATCTTGAAAAAGTGCCGTTTAAACCCATTTTGTGTTCAGTATTTGGACAATCTTAACACTTTTTGACAGCGTTTGCTAATGTGTGCATTGCATCGCCACGGTAACGAATAGAAATACACCACCGACATGGTTTCTCCCTCCACTTACCCACTGGCGACATCTCGGGCACAGTGGCGGTGTAGGGCCCCTCCAGGAACTTGGGCTCATTGTCGTTGATGTCCTGGACCTTGATGACGAACTCGGACTCGGGCTCCAGGGGCCGGTTGGTGTTGAGGTCCACGGCCTGAGCGCGGAGGGTGTAGTAGGGCCTCTCCTCGCGGTCCAGGCTGCGTAAAGCGTGGATGTCCCCCGTGGTCTGGTCGATGGTGAAGATGGAACCAGCTCCTTCTCCGGACAGTGTGTACTTCACCGCACTGTCTCCTTTGTCCAGGTCTGTGTGCAGCTGCAGGACAGAGGAGGATGGATTTGATGTCAGATTATTCACCTTAACTTCATAATTAGACTTTAGGTTCTGGTATTTTTGCTGTTTTGTATTTATCATATGCGTTTTTAATCTCAGCAAACACCACAGAACAATCTGAAGTGTTCCTGCACTTTTGCTTGGTCAATTTTAAACCTTTTAACGCTTTTAGACATTTCTTTTTGAAATCATGGAACAATAACAGTTGCAGCAATAGTATTAGTATTAGAGCAATTGAAGTAGTAGTAGTAGTAGTCGTAGTAGTTGTTGTAGCAACAGTTGCTGTAGTAGTAGCAGCAGTAGTAGTAGCAGTAGTAATACTAGTGGCAGTAATAGTGGAAGCAGTAGCAGCAATAGTAGTAGTAGTAGTAGTAGTAGTAGTAGTAGTAGTAGTAATAGCATAAGTCATACTAGTAGAAGTAGAAGCAGTAGCAGGAGTAGTGGAAGCAACAACAGTAGTTGTAGTTGTAGTAGTAGTAATAGTAGTGGAAGCAGTAGTAGTAGTAGTTGTAGTGGTAGTGAGCAGTTGCAGTAGTAGTAATAGCAGTAGTAGTAGTAATAATAGTAGTAATAGTAGTGGAAGCAGTAGCAGTAGTAGTTGTAGTTGTAATGAGCAGTTGTAGTAGTAGTAGTAGTAGTTGCAGTAGCAGTAGTAGTTGTAGTTGTAATGAGCAGTTGTAGTAGTAGTAGTAGTAGTTGCAGTAGCAGTAGTAGTTGTAGTTGTAATGAGCAGTTGCAGTAGTAGTAGTAGTAGTAGTTGCAGTAGCAGTAGCAGTAGTAGCGTTAGTGGGAGTAGAAGTAGTAGTAGTAGTAATAGTAGCAGTAGTAGTAGTAGTAGTATGAGTAGTAATGGTAGTAGTTGCAGTAGCAGTAGTAGAAGTAGTACTAGTAGTTTTAGTAGCAGTATAGTAGCAGTGATTGTCAAAAATATCCATCTTTTTATACTGGAGTAGAAGAATATTTTCAAATGCTCAAGAAATGACAGCTGGAGCTAAAACAGAAAATACAAAAGAATAAGAAAAATAAAACTCCTTAAACCGACATACAGCTGTGTTCATGTGATACTTTCGTGCACTGTCGCTCTTCTCTAGGTCAGTGTCGCTCAAGGGAAGCACAGAGAAAACACTGTGTCTGTAATGGCTGAATGAACACACAGGGGGCGCTATGTCAAAGAAGGAAGGAAAAACAAGAAGGCTTCAAAAACACGGCTAAAGTCGGGACCAGGAGGATAAAACAAATACTCTATATACTGTATCATTTGAGCGAAAAGATGCGGGAAAAATCTGCGAATGTAAACTTAAGTGAGAAGTAAAGTGACGCAACAAGTCAGCAATGTCACGCCTACGAACGGCTCAACAGCGATCAGCGGTATTTTTAACTGTAATTTAGATCCAGCATTTTCCACTTTACATCTGTATGGAGCTCTGCAGTGACAGCCGCCCTCACATTCCTATTCAGTTTTCCTCATGGACTTTCCAAAAATATAGAAACGTTTCAAAGTTCAGGCCTAATCAGCTCCATGGAGACTAATGACCACACGACCTGGAACTGTATTTAAAATCTGTTTCTGAGTCTTTATAAACTGCGAGATTATGAAAATATTTCGCTGAATCTTGTGTTTTACATGTGCTTTTTGGATAGTTAACACGTATAGCTGCCACCGTGAAATCTCTGAGCTTTAAATATTTGAATGTGTCTAAAAGTCTATGGGGAAAAAAATATAATAAGGGAATTTTTACCACCAAAACCGAAGCCTTGAAACTTTGAATTGGGCAGAAGTTTTGAGCAGAAGAGTGGAAGTTCTTTAAAAAGCTTTAAAAATATTTGACACAAAATCTTTATCTTTTCATCGTTGCCTCATACTTCAGAAATATAATATCATAAGTTTGAGAAAATGTAGAAGCTTTAAACTCGCCTGCTCGGCGTATAAGGTCTTAAAGGGGAACTCTGGCACGTTTGAAGCTAAAGTCCGTTGCTAGAGGTGGTCAAACTCTGTCAGAAGCCAAAAACCGGCACAGATCAGTGTTGCCTCGGCAGAGATCTCACTGACAAGGCAACAAACTAGTGCAGTGATGGGGGCAAGTTCTTAACTTCCACGTAAAACGCCAATTTACTTCACACTAAAGAAGCTTAACACCACTTTAACCCATCTGACAACAGCCACGAGTCTAACAAACAAAACGCTCTGCCTGGTTCACTCATTAGTGTCTGGAAACGTTAGAAAAACAACTTTATAAGCAGCTTTAGCCTTAAGACACTTAATTTCCCACTGTGTATGTGAAAGCCCAAAAGACTCGATCGCCGATGTCGTTTCTAATCCCATTTATTTACAAATTAATTATATATTTTTTTGAAAAACGCTAAAAAAAAATACATTCCCAAACCATTTTCTTTCAACACCTTTCAGTTTCTCTTCTTCTCCGTCAGTAGTCGATCTTCACTTGTTGCTTCTGGCGGCTCGAGCCTCTCGCCGCCGCTGGAGTCGACAGTCGAGTCTTTTGGGCTTTGAACTGAGCTTGAATTGGGCAGGACTTTTAAGAAGAAGAGTGAAGTTTTTTTTTTTAATCTTTTCATCATTGCTTCATACTTCAGAAATATAATATCTTAAGTTTGGGAAATTTTAGAAAGTTTAAACTAGCCTGCTCGGTATGTAAGATCTTAAATGGCCTCGCTCCACCATCTCTGGGTGAGTTCATTTTGCCCAAATCCGGCACTAGTTGTAGAGTAACAAGTGTGTAGCACCTTATAGACGCACAACATTCAGTCCTCAGGTGTTTTCAGTCAAGGACAAAAATCTGGAACAACATCCCAGCTGCAGTAAGAAACTCAACCACATTCAGCACGTTTAAAACCATGTGAAACGACGGCTTAAGACAAACCAGGTCTGTGGTCACTAATGTTACGCTTCTATGTAAATGTCAGTGTTGTATGTCAGGATTGTGTCTTATTGTGCTGTTTCTGCCATGTTCGTCTGCTGTGGAAATTCGTCTTATGTCGCTTCGCTCTCTCCAACAGATGTAAAGTCGCCTTCGGGCTAATTCTGCCATATTTACATTATTATATGTTCATGACTATGTACTGTCCCTCTTAAATAAATAAAACTAAAACTAGTTGATGAGGCGTCTTTTTGTTTTAGTGGCGATTAATGATAATTATAGCAACGTCTTTGTTTGAAAGCGGTTTCCAACGTACACAAATTGGTTTATTTAAGATGGTTTATTCACTCGGTAAACTGAGAGAAGTGAGGCCCCCAATCAGCACCAGCATCAGTCCAACACTCAGCGCTCCACATTCAGACACTGGCAGTGCGCTAGTGTTGTCACGATGATGAAAATTCAGTCTCGGTTTTGATCCTAAAGAGCAGATTTGCTCCTCAGTACTGATTCCGATATCACAACGTTAACAAAAAAACACTCTTTAGACAATAGACTCTGATTTTCCTCTTTAAACCACATGGTATTTTCTTTTCTATTCAGACTTAGACAAACTCTATTAATCCAAAAGGGGAATTATTTGGACACAGGAGTCCACACATCACAATAAAATATAATAATAAGGAGTAAAAGACATAAAAGGTGATAATAAATTCTAAATAAGTAGCAAAACAGACCTAATTATGTATGAAGTATATATACAAGTCAGAAGAAAATAGAAAAATAAGTAATAAAATAGAAAATTGACGGGACATAGGGTTATCCGTTACATAAGGATGAGTTGTTTGTACATTTGTAGGGAGTATTATCTGGTACATAAGGTTGAGTTGTACAGTTGTAGGGAGTATTATCCATCTTTTCTTCTGTTCCAGGGCTTTGGTTTCCGACAAAAGCTTATTTTCGTTTGTTTTTTAAAAATTAAAATTCAGCCATTAGATTGCGCATTTCTTTTGGTAACAAATCACAAAACAGACAAATTTCCACGTTATTTTCATGAAAGCAAAAACCCGAAACTCCCTCACGACACCAAAGCCGACGCATTTTTGCCAGAACGCCGCCGTCTCTGCTCATACGCCGTGTGTGTGTCCCTGAAACACATTTGCTTTGTGGACATGGTGCTGTTTATCCTCCCTTCAGAGCCCTCCCTTCCACCATCGCCACTGATCCGACGCCAAATAAAGACACAATTTGGGCTTTTTTTTAATTACCCAGAGTCAAATTCACAGCCAAATCATCCATCTGGCTCCGGGCAACACTGATATCGTCGCCAGTAACAACCAAACTTGAACTGAGATAAGTGAGATTTTGAACCAACGCCATCACTAATGCTAACGCTAATGGGGAAATAATTATGTGGAAATTATGTGTGTTGAAACATAATGGCGTTATGGATTTTTAATAATGGCCGTTTTAACTGTGACATGTCTACTGAACTAACGCTTCATGACATCACAGGGGGGAATGGAGAATTTTGAGCATTGGAAATGTAAACGACCTAAAAATAAAGGATTACTCAAACGTGTGAATGACACAAAACACAGCTCCACATATGTTTTTGAGGAGGTAACAACATTATAACATGACTTAAAGCTCACAAGAGTCAATTTTGTGTAATATAGAAGCTTTAAAACCCCACTATGGAACTTTTCTGGTGGACTATCTTCCACCTGTTTTTGCTTTGCTTGGACTTTTTCTTGTATATGGCATTAACCCTTCCAGACTGACACGGGGAAATACGTTTATATTAGGGCTGTCAACGTTAACGCGTTAATCGCGATTAGATTAATGTATGCGTTATTTTTATTTTTTTTTATCGTAATTAAAGTTCGCGAGCCTTTTGTCGGTAGTGTTCAGTGCTTTCCCCGGGAAGAACCAAGTGCCCAAAGGACGGACGCTCCGAACAAATTATAATGAACCAAACTGGATTTGTGCTACTGTCCATAAGCTTTGCACCACCGCAGAACCAGCTGTGATCCTCGAGCACAGAGAACCGGAGCAGCTCGGACCTGTGGTCCAGAGCCCGGACCTGTGGTCCACAACCCGGACCTGTGGTCCACAACCCGGACCTGTAGTCCACAGCCCGGACCTGTGGTCCAGAGCCCGGACCTGTGGTCCACAACCCGGACCTGTAGTCCGCAGCCCGGACCTGTAGTCCACAGCCCGGACCTGTGGTCCACAGCCCGGACCTGTAGTCCACAGCCCGGACCTGTGGTCCGCAACCCGGACCTGTAGTCCGCAGCCCGGACCTGTGGTCCACAGCCCGGACCTGTGGTCCACAACCCGGACCTGTGGTCCACAACCCGGACCTGTAGTCCACAGCCCGGACCTGTGGTCCAGAGCCCGGACCTGTGGTCCACAACCCGGACCTGTAGTCCGCAGCCCGGACCTGTAGTCCACAGCCCGGACCTGTGGTCCACAGCCCGGACCTGTAGTCCACAGCCCGGACCTGTGGTCCGCAACCCGGACCTGTAGTCCGCAGCCCGGACCTGTGGTCCACAGCCCGGACCTGTGGTCCACAGCCCGGACCTGTAGTCCACAGCCCCGACCTGTGGTCCACAACCCGGACCTGTAGTCCGTAGCCCGGACCTGTGGTCCACAGCCCGGACCTGTAGTCCACAGCCCGGACCTGTGGTCCACAACCCGGACCTGTGGTCCACAACCCGGACCTGTAGTCCGCAGCCCGGACCTGTAGTCCGCAGCCCGGACCTGTGGTCCACAACCCGGACCTGTAGTCCGCAGCCCGGACCTGTGGTCCACAGCCCGGACCTGTAGTCCGCAGCCCGGACCTGTGGTCCACAGCCCGGACCTGTGGTCCACAGCCCGGACCTGTAGTCCACAGCCCGGACCTGTGGTCCACAACCCGGACCTGTAGTCCGCAGCCCGGACCTGTGGTCCACAGCCCGGACCTGTAGTCCGC
Source organism: Odontamblyopus lacepedii (assembly GCA_034769755.1). Classification (NCBI taxonomy): domain Eukaryota; kingdom Metazoa; phylum Chordata; class Actinopteri; order Gobiiformes; family Gobiidae; genus Odontamblyopus; species Odontamblyopus lacepedii. The sequence goes on from CM068361.1 coordinate 32,896,589, forward strand.
AGCCCGGACCTGTGGTCCACAGCCCGGACCTGTGGTCCACAGCCCGGACCTGTAGTCCACAGCCCGGACCTGTGGTCCACAACCCGGACCTGTAGTCCGCAGCCCGGACCTGTAGTCCACAGCCCGGACCTGTGGTCCACAGCCCGGATCTGTAGTCCACAGCGTGTTACCGCTTTCGCTGCACGGATCCAAGAGGATGGCACAGAACCGCTCTGCCCCTGTCCAAGGGGCAAGGACCAGATCCTCGGGTCCGTCCTGAGGGGCGACGACAGATGTACTTAAACTGCCCTTAGGTTTACGCTTATCTATCTTTAAAAACAACTTCAAACTTCTTGGCACCATTGAGCTCGCCTTTCCACAGACCTGATATGTCCTGGTGGCACCTTCAACTTGTTGCCACGCCGATAAACAAGTTTACCGCCATCTTACGTCGCTCCGATCACACGGATACATCTGTTTTGAACGGTACGGAGTGAAATCGGGATCAGTGAGATTTGAGACGAACGCCATCGCGAACGTTAACACCGACGCTAATGGGGAACAAATTATGTGGAAATGATGTGTGCTAAAACGGAATGGTCTTATGGATTTTTAATGAATGATGGAATATTCTCGGCGCGGGGGTGATTTGTGTTTTAATTGTAACATGTCCGTGGAAGTGACAGTTGCCAGAGTGAATTAAGGATCATCTATTAGCACTGGCTGCACACTGGCTCATTGTTATTGCGCCGAACACTTCACTCATTAAAGAAAACAAATGGGGAAAATGCAGTTAAAAAAGTCGGAATGAAGAATTGATCAAGACGCAGCCGGGCCGTGTAATAGGCTGGAAAATTACTTTATATTTTGGGCTTTTTAAATTGCAAAACAAAAATAATATGAATATAAAATTCAAAGTGGCTTAAAATAAGAAGCAATTTCACTGGTGTGTGGTTGAAAACAGAAGCACTGATTACTGCCTGTGGTGCAAGACTGTTGAATGTTCCAGGCAAAGCTTTAGTATCACCACGGAGACCGGCAGGTTTAACGGACACACACACAAACAACAGAAAAGTTCCGTATTGCGTATTCCGTATTGCATTTGAATCATGGCATCATCCTGCAATTACAATTGTTTTTTTGTTTGTTTGTTTGTTTTATTCTATGTTTAGACATGACACAGACCTGTTAACAACCCATTATTTTATTTATTTTTTTATTTTATTTTATTTTACCAGTAAACCCCTTTAGATTGTTATTGCTTTATTTTATTTTATTATATATTTTTGTATTTCTTTTATATATATATATATATATATATATATAAATATATATATATATATATATATATATATATATATATATATATATATATATATTTATTTATTTAATTTGCCCTTTATTTTACCAGTAAATCCCTTAAGATTATAATTTAATTTTTTTATTTATTTTTATTTTTATTTTTGTATTCATTAAAATTTTTCCCTTTATTTTACCAGTGAATCCTGCAAGATTAGTATTTCATTATTTTATTTTATAATATTTTATTTTTATTTTATTTATTTCCCCAGTAAATAATTTACGATTATTATTTCATTATTTTATTTGATTTATTTTATTTTGCCCCTTTATTTTACCAGTAAATCCCTAAGATTATTATTTTATTTGATGTATTTTATTTTACTTTCTTACCTTTATTTCCGCAGTAAATCCTTGGAGATCGCCGTTTCATTATTTTATTTTATTTTTCCCGTTTATTTTACCAGTATATGCTTTCAGATTATTATTTTATTTTATTTTTCTTCCCTTTATTTCCCCAGTAAATCTTTTGGTATCGCTGTTTCATTATTTTATTTAAATCTAATTCTTATTCTTATTCTAATTCTTATTTTAATTTAAGATCGTTGTTTTAGTATTTTATTAAATTTGATTTTTCTTTCCTTTATTTCCCCAGTAAATCCTTCAAGATTATTTCATTATTTCATTATTTTATTTTTCTTCCTTTTATTTCCCAATTAAATCCTTTGAGATTATGATTTCATTATTTTATTCTATTTTCTTTCCTTTTTTTCCCCAGTAAATCCTTTGGGACCGCTGTTTCATTATTTTATTTTATTTAATTTTTCTCTCCATTATTTCCCCAGTAAATCCTTCAGTGTGGCTGTTTCATTTTATTTTATTTTATTTTATTCGTCTTCCCTTTTTTTCCCCGGTAAATCCTTCGGTTTCATTATGTTTCATTATTTAACGAAGTCGAGTTGCGTAGTCTGACCTTTTCTTGGGCTGTTTACAGTGAAAGAACCAGTTGACCGTTTTTCCCACACAGTAGCGGCAAAGTGGCCCTTGATTAGCGCCGATTGGCTTTTGCGTGGCCGTGTATCGCCGTGGGCAACAGTGACCTTCTCCTCTCTGATTTGTTTACAGGCTCCAGTGATGCTCTTTATGTGGGTTTGTCGAGAGCTTTTAACCTCCGACTACAGCGTGACCCGTTACCTCGGCGACGGAAACGACGGCGAGGTTATTTTAGCTTCAGTAACGTTTAGCTTTACGGCTTCACTGTTTAACTTTGTAAAGCGCGGTGTTAAAGATGCACTGCGTAACTTTTCCAGTGGAGCGCCTGTTACCCGCTCGTCTCTGTGGAGATGTTGCTTTGGTCCAGGATGTTCCACGGTATTGCATTAAACGTATCTATCTCCATGGAGACGAAAAAGTGACACCTGTTTAGTCAGATATGGTAAATTATAGAAAATACGTAAATAATTATGTGAAATAAAAATTAAAAAATTAAAAAATCTAAGTTTAAAAGGGACAAAGGTCCACTTTGTCACAGCCTGATTGGCCCATGAATGTTCCACAGTATTGCATTAAACGTATCTATCTCCATGGAGACGAACCCAGTGGTATTTATTTACTTGGATATAAATTCAAGGAAATAAATAAAAGTGTCAAATTAAACAAATTAAATTTAAAAGGGACAAACGCCCACGTTGTCACAGCCTGATTGGCCCGTGAATGTTCCACAGTACTGCATTAAACGTATCTATCTCCATGGAGACGAAACGAGTGACATCCATTTACTTGGATATAAATTCAAGGAAATAAATAAAAGTGTCAAATTAAACAAATTAATCTAAATTTAAAAGGGACAAACGCCCGCTTTGTCACAACCTGATTGGCCCGTGAATGTTCCAGGGTATTGCATTAACCGTATCTATCTCCATGGAGACGAAAAAGTGACATCTGTTCAGTTGGATATGGTAAATTATAGAAAATTAACAAATGTGTAAAATTTATCTAAACAAATGAAAACAAATTCATTAAACGTTAGCTTAAACGGTTGTGACTGCCCCATAAATGTTCCCCAGTATTGCATTAAACCTATCTATCTCCATGGAGACGAATAAAGGGACGCCTGTTTACTTGGATGTAAATGATGGGAAATGAATAAATGTGTAAAATGAAATTAAATAATGGAAGTTTAAAAGGTTGTGATTGCCCCACGAATGCTCCACGGTATTGCATTAAACGTATCTATCTCCATGGAGACGAAAAAGCGACGCAACCAAGCCGAGCTACACGTCAGGTCCGTGGAGCGGCGACCCTGCCCGTGCTTTTTTTTGAGCCACGAAAACACCTCTGACTGAATAAATGCAATCAGAGATACGTTTAATGCCACTGCGGAACATTTCAGGCAAAAGCAATAATATCAAAATGGGGGGAAAAATAAAAATCAGACGACCCTTCACTAGAAAAGTTACACAGTGCTCCTTTAAAGAATACATATCATACTAAATCAACTGTTTCAGCTCTTAGATTGTGTTTCCTGAGTACATCGGGTCTGTACTGACTCAAAAAAGCACAATTTAAACCCTGAAGTAGCTCCAAAAACATCTTTTTTTTATCTGTTTTCAGACACATTTCAGTTCAGGTTTAGACGCGCCGCGTTCGTTTTCATCGACCTGTTTTGTTTTCTCAATCGTTATTGTCACTGAATATTCAAAGACGGTTTGAGACGAGAATAAGTCACCGCAATTTAAACGGAACCTACGTGTTCATGAAACCCAGATTCAGAACCAAGGTGATGGAGCAAAGGAAAGGAGTTCATTCATGGAAAAGTCTCGAAAAAGAAATCAAAGAATCAAGTATAATGACGGCATTTAAAAGAAAAAAAACATATTAAATCCAGTGTAATGTGTATGTATGAAAAAAGAAAACTAAAAACTAAACTGTTGTGCAAAAAAGTGAAGATTTCTGTTTGCGACTGATTTAATAATTGTGACTGTTTCAACACAATTATCAGTGTTGATGTGTCTGGAAACGGAGGAAAATAACATAAGATTCTTCTTCTTTCTTGTCCTTTTCATTCATTCACACTTGTACTTTCACATTATGACACTGTTAATCTCCTTTTATACCTCATGAATGAAATAAACAAATGGAAAAAATAATAAAATCCACGGGAAATCTCCGTAAAAGGCGACACAAATTCAATAACTTCCGTCTCATTCCTTTTCAGATATTTCCCCCCCATGTACAGTATATATAAGTCTGCTGTGTACTGTCTGCATCTAATTATAAAGCGTTTTAACAACAGGAGTATCAGGAAGTGCAAAAATTAGCATGCTAGTCATTGCGAAAGTTGCGAAAAGGAGGTGAGGAATAACTTCGGACCAATGAAAACCATTTAAAGAGGAACTCGCTCTGTTTTTCACGTCTTTACGACCGTCAGAATCAAGGAAAGCGAGAATAAATCCCACCGTTTTGTAGTTTTTAAATCAATACGCCCCTTTTTTATTATTCAGAAGTCTTAGATCAATACTGCGGTTTACAAAACACAAAATGTAAAAAAAAATAAGGATCTAGTGTGAAACAAATACCGAAAAGAGCTGCACAATGTGTCTTCTTTAATAATTCATCGTGTAAAGAGACAATAAGAAGCAGAAGCAGAAGAAGTTGGTAGAAATATGTCCTAATAAACGCAAAGGTTAAAGGTTCGATTTTGCTACTGGTAACGTTTGCTGTGTCATTGGGCAAGACACTGCGTATGAGTGAGTATGGTGCTTTAAATGTCCAGTGAAAGTGCAAAAAAGTGGCTCAAAATCTGACCATTTATGAGTACAAAATCATATATTTAGACATAGCTACTCGGACTCTAACGATAACCCAAATCTGGTGATATCGTATCGTCAAAGGTCTCACAATAACATCGTGGAGCATCACAGTATATCGAATCCCGAGTCTCTTTGCTTACATCAAAAGTTCTGATGCAGAAATCGCTAAAAAACAAACAAACAGAGGGAACTACATAGACCATGATCCTTTGCTCCGTTTCAGCGCAGACGACATGAAGAAATAACTGTTCTAAGCACTTTGAAATCTTCATTCTTTGGATTAAGTCTTGTGAAGGAAAAAGCAGCATCTTCACCACAAAATACTGCAATAAATATCGTACGGTGAGATGTTTATGGTGAAAATATCGTACAGAGAGATTTGGATTTCGTTCCATCCCTAATGACAATAAATGTTGCACCAAATGTCTGGTCAAAGCGTTTATAATGTCAGTCTTGTTATTATGTAGAAATCATAATATCGTGAGATTTCCCACGATATCACAATAAATATCGTACCGTGAGGTTCAGACCGTGACAATATCGTATCGTGAGACATGGATATTGTTACTCCTCTAATAAATAGATAGAGAAATAGATAGATAAATAGATAGATAAATAGATAGATAAATAGGTAGATAAATAGATAGATAAATAGGTAGATAAATAGATAGGTAGATAAATAGATAGGTAGATAAATAGATAGATAGATAAATAGATAGATAAATAGATAGATAAATAGATAGATAAATAGGTAGATAAATAGATAGATAAATAGGTAGATAAATAGATAGATAAATAGATAGATAAATAGATAGATAAATAGATAGATAAATAGATAGGTAGATAAATAGATAGGTAGATAAATAGATAGATAAATAGATAGATAAATAGATAGATAAATAGATAGATAAATAGGTAGATAAATAGATAGATAAATAGGTAGATAAATAGATAGGTAGATAAATAGATAGATAAATAGATAGATAAATAGATAGATAAATAGGTAGATAAATAGATAGATAAATAGGTAGATAAATAGATAGGTAGATAAATAGATAGGTAGATAAATAGATAGGTAGATAAATAGATAGATAAATAGATAGATAAATAGATAGATAAATAGGTAGATAAATAGATAGATAAATAGGTAGATAAATAGATAGGTAGATAAATAGATAGGTAGATAAATAGATAGATAAATAGATAGATAAATAGATAGATAAATAGATAGATAAATAGATAGATACATAGATAGATAAATAGATAGATAAATAGATAGGTAGATAAATAGATAGATAAATAGATAGATAAATAGATAAATAGATAGATAGATAAATAGATAGATAAATAGATAGATAAATAGATAAATAGATAGATAAATAGATAGATAAATAGATAAATAGATAGATAAATAGATAGATAAATAGATAAATAGATAGATAAATAGATAGATAAATAGATAGATAAATAGATAGATAAATAGATAGATAAATAAATAGATAAATAGATAGATAGATAAATAGATAGGTAGGGTCAGCAGATCCTGTGTTAGAGCAGTTTGAGAAGAGGAAGAGAGAAAAGTGTCCCTCTACAGCAGGGGTCATGAACTGACGGACCAGGGTCTGAGTCCGGACCAAGACGCCGTCCCATACGCACCCGAGTCGACGGGCAAACGGGTCCAAAGGAAAACAGTTACTGCTGCGTCCTTCTCAGGATAACAGCTCGACAGGGACCTACAGCAGAAAGATTCTAACAGAGGAGGGTTTTATCTTTCAGTCACTTTTTAGTTTACGTCGATAGACCCATGAGTGACAAAGATATTCACTTTGAAATACTTCAGAATCGCTTTTGGCTTCACATTGGGTTTTATCAAATACACTCGTTTACACACACACAACGGAGCTCGTGATATATGTGATCTATTTCTCCGCTGAGACGTTTCTATGTAATATAATATAGTTTTAGTGTCCAGAAAGAGGATGGAAGAGGAGGGAAAGAAATCATCAAAGAAGGAAAAGTCGGATAATGTAGTTCCCCTCTATATTAAGAGCAGACTGGTATATTACTGTATATCATATAAAAAAGCCTGAGAAAAGCTCTGTTCTTATTTTCACTGAATTAAAAGTCTGAGCTGTGAATCACTGAACCAAATGAACTAAAACACTTCACGTTCATGTTTCATTAATATCACAGTGTTATTAGATTACGCTCATTATCAGAAAAAAAATGACATACTTTTTTTTTGTGTCTTAAAATGCACGGAAATCGAATTGATATCATGATCCACGTATCAAGATACGTATCGAATCGTGGGAAAACTGTATCGTTGTTTCCCTAATGACGTCCCGGACCTCGGCTACAGGAGAGTTTCTCTAACTGGACCTTCTCAAATTTTAGCTGAACACCCCTGGTCTACGGAGTCCTGCAGCTCCCATGATATGATGTTAAAGACTGAGCTTTAAAAAAAGTTTAAAAACTGCTTTTTTATCATTTTAGAATAATTTAAAGCTGTACTTTGTAGCTTTTCCCGGTAGAGTGTTTGCCACATGCTTGTCTCCTCGGACACGTTTTTGCTTCGCCTTAGCGTTCAGACTATTGTGGTATCTGGTATACTGCTGATTATACTTTATTTTCCTTTCTTTTGATGGTTATTCCCTTATCTGTGGGATCACTAGTTTGGAGCAGTAAGGGGTCAGAGGTTAGGAGGGTGTGCCCCCTAAGGACATTTGGTGGGACAAATGGGTGGGTTGTAAATGTAGGATTGGTCTGTGTAAAACAGCTTGAGGTCTCTAGACGATTGTTCTGGAGCCTAAGAGGGTAAAAGTACAGGGGACACCTGGTGATAACTAAGCATGTTAGATCTTCTATGGTTGGGGGTTGTGTTTAAGCCTTTGTTTGAGAAATTCCAGATGTAAAAGTGGGATGTCCTAGGGAACTATAAATGTAACCTTCACCCTTTGTTCTGGGTCTTCCTGCATTGGGCTTTAAGGGGATCCAGACTCAAATTGTCTGTAAATTGGCTGACTCTATTATCTGTAAAATAAATCATATTTACATGTATTAGAGTTGTTGTTGAATCATTTCTGAGCATCTCCCTCCTGTGAAGCATCTGGGGAAACACGGCTACTTTAGGGTAAGTTTTGATTTGGGGATCTTAAACTACACTATTCCATTAAAGTCATTAAACTTATACCTATCTACGCATAAACATCTTAAAAAATAACTTCGACAAACATACATTATTGGCAACAGCGTACGTGCCTCTCCACAGACCTGACCTGGTGTCACCCTCTACTCGTCTCCATGGCGATAGGCGGGTTTAACGCCATCTCACCGCACTCGGATCGCACGGACGCAGCTCTTTTAAACAGTACAAACGCAGAGATAGAAATGCACGTCTTTTCCGTCCTTAAACTCATTCGCCGTGTGAAATCCTGACGTGACCGCGCACTCCGCCTGCCCGTCTCACTCGTGTACATTTTTCCATACTCGGCCGCTGATCCCTAAGAGGCATAATTAATTCGTTCCACTTAATTTCGCTAACTTTAATGTGGCCTCACCCGTGCGCTAACTCACACTAATCTGGTCTTTTCGGGATAATTTGGCCTTTCTTCTCAGCTCGGCGGCAAACATAATTCGCTCGTATTATTCTCCTTTGAACCCAAACAAGACGCGGCCGTTTCAGACGCACAAGATTTACAACTGGAGCAGAACAAAAACACACACACAAAAAAAAAGAGGCAAATTTGTGGGTTTATTTCAGCTGCAGTCTTTGACAAAGGGGACGATATTGCGAGACATGATTACCGATAATCTCTTGTGGTTGAACGCAGCAGCTGTTGTAATATCGGGATGAGCAGTTTTAAAGCTTCATTATGTAACTTTTCTTGTGAGGGGAGTGTGAGGGAAGTGCCATCTGTTCGCCCTCATTAAAATGATCATTAAAATTTGCAGAGTATGGCATTTATATATACGTTTTGTGGTTTGTTTTGCGTTCATATGAAGGTTCACACATGTTTGAGTTAATTAAGGACAATTTTTATACTTTATTTGGTGTTAAAACTCCCCCTTTTAGCCCCTAATGAAGTGTTATACATCCTTTTTCTCAGTACAATCTGTTATTTCACAATCTGCTGCTGTAGCTGCTGTAATAAAAGCTACAGGACCAGAAATATGAATGAAAAAAAGAAAAAAGAAAAATGGAAAATAAAATTCACACTCTTTCATACAAAACGCACAGCAAACATGTATAAGCAACTTTTTGGACATAAAAATGCTTAATTTAGGGCCTTAGCTACAAAAGTGCAAAATATCAAGTCTGTAAGTAAACTATAAAGATCCTTATTGTCCCCAAAACAAAAAAAGGGCAATTTTTTTCCTGGTGCCAGTCATGGAAACAGCTCCTGTCAGGTCCAGGGCCAGAGCCACAGCACTTCCTGCATTTCCATGATGTTTATTACATTTGGATTTGTACATTTTGACTGAAATAAACCTTTAAAACAAAAACACCAAGGGATGCACAATTACGCAGACGGAGATGTGTAATTTGCCATTGATTTGAGAAATAACTGCACTTAGAGCGACTTTTTCAATTGTTCCGAACACAGACGCTCAGAGCATCGACCATCTTCACTCACTTCAGTCTTTGGCAAAGTTTGGACCAATCAAAATGGACGAAACGAATGTGTTTGGTGGAAAACAATGCCGGAAATATGCTCGGAAAACCACGACTGAGTAAGTTTCTTTCTTTTATGGTTGGAGAGTTATAAACAGTTATACAGGACAAAACATATTCCCCGGTATGTGATACTGTCGGCCTGGAAGGGTTAATGCCATACACGAGAAAAAGTCCAAGCAAAGCAATGACATCTCTGTGGAGACAAACAGGTGTCAGATAGTCCACCAGAAAAGTTCCACAGAGGGTCTTTAAAGCACTTATATTACGCAAAATTGACTCTTGTGAGCTTTAAGTCATGTTTTAATGTCGTTACCTCCTCAAACATACAAACAAATACCCGGAGTTGTGTTTTGTTTCATTCAGATGTTGGACTAATCTTTATTTTGAGTCTGTTTACATTTCCAAAGCTCAAAATGCTCTGCTCCACCCTGTGATGTCATGAAGCGGTAGTTCAGTAGACATGTTACAGTTGGAACACAGATCACCCATTATTAAAAATCCATAACACCATTACGTTTCAGTGCACATAATCTCCACATAATTATTTCCCCATTAGCGTTAGCATTAGCGACGGCAAGCAAAGTTCCTATTGGACACTCGTTTTCCCGACGTCATCACACAGTGTGAGTGTGACATAGGATAATGCCGGAAATATTCCCGGAAAGCCAAAAGTCTCAGCTATTCGAGGAAAGAAGAAGTATGTTTCTATCTTTTATGGTTGGAAAGTTATGTGCTATTATATAAAACATATTCCCAGGTAGCGTATATGATAGCGTCAGTCTGGAAGGTTTTAATATTCTGGCCACATTTCCAAAGCTCAAAATGTTCTGTTCCACATTTTCATGTCAGGAATCGATAGTTTTCAAGTTTTCAGATTGTTTCTTCCGTACCTTCAGTTTGCGGAGTTTGGCAATTCGAACAATGATTCTGGTGAAGGTGTATGGAGTTTAAAAACACAGTGGAGCACTTCCTGTTTTATCGCATGACATCGCGAGGTGGAACAGAGCGTTTGCTGTTGGAGAGACGCAGGGTTTATATAACACAGGTCCGAAAATAGTGCAATCTGCGCTGTTTATTGCATTCCTAGCTTCATATTTGTTCACTTGCGGAGGCCAGAGCAGAGTTTTCTCCATAACAACTGGCATGCTAACAGCGTACCACTGCTCTTCCTCGTTTGCGGAGGATACAAAACATTATTATGAGACGCAAACAGCACGCAGCAGTCTCTTTTGGACCCTAAGAGCTGCTTTTATACGGCAAAACACACTTCACTTTAAGAGCCTTTAATTCAAATTGAACTTGTAAAACTCAAAATAAGCACAATTATATTTTTTTTCCGCCCAAAATTGAGCAGCCCTTTTCAGTATTTCCCTCTCCCTATTAGCAAGAAGTCGCATGCAATCTAAAATAATTGCTCCTCTCTTTAGCTGTGCACTGCTGGGGTCTTTTGAGAGGCTAACGTCTGTAGTGTGGAGACTGTTGATTCAGCTGTTAGATACAACACAACTGCTTCTTATTCTGTCCAGTGCCAACGCGACGAAACATCCTGGAACACAAAGCTCGTACTGAGAGTTAGAATTGCAAAAGTTGTATTTTTTTTTAGCCAGTATTACATGGGTAACTGGCAAATAGTCACATTGTTATACAGCGCTTTTCCACCTTCAAGGTTTTCTTTAAATATCTCGGAGAAGTTGAAACTTGTGCTTTCTGATTGGACTTCAGGGGCCCCAGAAATCCAAGAACAATGAGGCTACATTTTAACCTTTTTTTTTTTTTTTTTTGCAGATTGCATTTCAATAATATGCTGTTTTGGGAACACTACCTACTCCCACGGTGGTGAAATAACTTCTTATATCTCGTTTTTCTTTGGGTGTTGGCAGCTAACTCGGGGCGGGCTCCGCGGGGCCGGGCTCCGCTGATGTGTTTCATGTAATAAATACACTAAAATCACTCTCTAAAACGGGAAAACGCAGCTGACGCCCTGGACGCTGGTCAAGTATTTTCCTCCCGTTGGTCCACAGTGTCAAAGAGCGTCTGGGGCGTCTGAATTCAAATGCAAAGGCTCCAAATATGGGCGTTGTTAGATGCTAGGGTGTGAACGTACCATGAAACGTGTTAAATTAATCCTATCGAGTTTGGAAAAACATTGGAATAAATGTATCCATCCATCTTCTCCCGCTTAATCCGGCTGGGTCGCGGGGGAAGTTTGCTGCCCAATCCTCATAGCACCTGACCCCCCCTATGAACCCCTCTGCAGGTGGTGAGCCCACAGGAGGGTGGACAACATGGTCCTTGATGTTAGTTCATAGGTGCTGCATGTTTTGGGTTGATGGGGGAAACCGGAGTACCCGGAGGAAACCCATCCAGACACGGGGAGAACATGCAAACTCCACACAGAAAGGCCCGGGCGACCCGGGGATCGAACCCGCAACCTTCTTGCTGTGAGGCCTGAGTGTCCCGTGGAATAAATGTATATTTTTGTTTATTAAAATAAAATGGCAAATATTGAAAGGGACTATTTTGTCTTCCCCAAATATCAGTTGTGACATGTTCCCATCGTCCCTGTGCAAATCTACGCCCCATGTTGGACATATGGGAAAAAAAAGTTACATAGTGAATCTTTAAAGCCACTGTTTAGTTAGGCTACTTTTTTTTTTTTTTTTTTTTTTAGTCAATATTACCCAGTCATACTGCGTAACATTTGAGACAAAGCAATAACATCTCCATGGAAACAAGCATGCACCACCCCCTACAGAAAAAAAAAAAAGTTACATAATGAACCTTTAAAACCACTATTTAGAGTTTGGCTACAAAGGTTTGATTTTTTAGGCCAATATTACACAACCACACTATGAAACCTTCCACTCAAAGCAATAATATCTCCATGGAAACAAGCAGATGGAGCTCTCCAAAGGGAATGTTACGTAGTTGGTCTTTAAGGCCACTGTTTATAGTTTTCTTAGATTTTTAGCTGATGTGTCCAGGTCATACTGCGTAACATTTCAGACAAAGCAACATCTCAATGGAACAACAACATCTCCATGGCAACAAGCAAGCAGCACACCCCTCAAAAATAAATAAATAAAAATAAATAAATAAATAAAATAACAATAATAAAATAAAATAAAAAAATAAAAATAGATAAAAATCAAAAAGCAAAATGAATCTTTTTAGACTCGGGCTACAAAAGTTACAATTTTTTAGGCAATATTACTCAGCCATACTATGAAACGGTCCAGAAAAAATAATGAACATCTCCATGGAAACAAGCAGGTGGAGGCGCTCCAACAGAAAAGTTACATAACGAATCTTTAACAGCACTGCTTAGAGTTAGGCTACAAATTTAAGACTTTTTAGGCCAAAATTTACCCATCCATACTACGAAACCATCCAGACAAAGCAATAACATCTCCATAGAAACAAGCGAGCGACACATCCCTCCAACAAAAAAAGTCACGTAATGAATCTTTAAGAGCACTATTTAGAGTTAGGCTACAAAAGTTAGATTTTTTTAGGCAATATTCCCCAGCCATACTTCATAACACTCGACGGAAAGCAATAGCATCACCATGGAAACAAGCAGGTGGCAGCTCCTTCCAACAAAAAAAAAAGTTACATAATTAATCTTTAACACCACTTTTAGAGTTAGGCTACAAAAAGTTTGATTTTTTTAGGCCAATGTTACCCAACGATACTATGAAACCTTCCAGAAAAAAACAACATCTCCATGGAAACAAGCGAGTGACACACCCCTCCAACAAAAAAAAGTCACGTAATGAATCTTTAAGAGCACTGCTTAGAGTTAGGCTACAAAAGTTTGATTTTTTAGGCCAATATTACCCAACAATACTATGAAACCTTCCAGAAAAAAACAACATCTCCATGGAAACAAGTGAGAGACACACCCCTCCAACAAAAAAGTCACGTAATGAATCTTTAAGAGCACTATTTAGAGTTTGGCTACAAAAGTTAGATTTTTTTAGGCAATATTCCCCAGCCATACTTCATAACACTCGACGGAAAGCAATAGCATCTCCATGGAAACAAGCAGGTGGCACCTCCTTCCAACAAAAATGTTACATAATGAATCTTTAACACCACTATTTAGAGTTAGGGTACAAAAAGTTAGATTTTTTAGGCCAATATTACCCAACGATACTATGAAACCTTCCAGAAAAAACAACAACATCTCCATGGAAACAAGCGAGCGACACACCCCTCCAACAAAAAAAGTCACATAATGAATCTTTAAGAGCACTATTTAGAGTTAGGCTACAAAAGTTTGATTCATACTTCATAACACTCAACAAAAAGCAATAGCATCACCATGGAAACAAGCAGGTGGCACCTCCTTCCAACAAAAAAGTTACATAATGAATCTTTAACACCACTATTTAGAGTTAGGGTACAAAAAGTTTGATTTTTTAGGCCAATATTACCCAACGATACTATGAAACCTTCCAGAAAAAAACAACATCTCCATGGAAACAAGCGAGTGACACACCCCTCCAACAAAAAAAAGTCACGTAATGAATCTTTAAGAGCACTGCTTAGAGTTAGGCTACAAAAGTTTGATTTTTTAGGCCAATATTACCCAACAATACTATGAAACCTTCCAGAAAAAAACAACATCTCCATGGAAACAAGTGAGAGACACACCCCTCCAACAAAAAAGTCACGTAATGAATCTTTAAGAGCACTATTTAGAGTTTGGCTACAAAAGTTAGATTTTTTTAGGCAATATTCCCCAGCCATACTTCATAACACTCGACGGAAAGCAATAGCATCTCCATGGAAACAAGCAGGTGGCACCTCCTTCCAACAAAAATGTTACATAATGAATCTTTAACACCACTATTTAGAGTTAGGGTACAAAAAGTTAGATTTTTTAGGCCAATATTACCCAACGATACTATGAAACCTTCCAGAAAAAACAACATCTCCATGGAAACAAGCGAGCGACACACCCCTCCAACAAAAAAAAGTCACGTAATGAATCTTTAAGAGCACTATTTAGAGTTTGGCTCCAAAAGTTTGATTCATACTTCATAACACTCAACAAAAAGCAATAGCATCACCATGGAAACAAGCAGGTGGCACCTCCTTCCAACAAAAAAGTTACATAATTAACCTTTAACACCACTATTTAGAGTTAGGCTACAAAAAGTTTGATTTTTTAGGCCAATATTACCCAACGATACTATGAAACCTTCCAGAAAAAACAACAACACCTCCATGGAAACAAGCGAGCGACACACCCCTCCAACAAAAAAAGTCACGTAATGAATCTTTAAGAGCACTATTTAGAGTTTGGCTCCAAAAGTATTTCCCGTCGTACATCTTTAATCCCACGGTTTATAGAGTTATCTTTTAAAAGTTCTATTATTTTCCCAAACGCTTGCAGGCATTTGTGTATTGGACTGCACGTTGCTACGCAGGTGTTTATAGCGCAGAGTTTGGGTCGTCAGCAGACTGTTTATTAGCGATGAAGGAAAGAGTTGGGAGAAGTTATCATAGCTCCGTCACCGTGGTCCATCTGCTGCTGTGTTTGAGCTGTGGCAGTGAGGTAATAAAGTGTGTGTCGACAAACTACATTTCACCGGGATGGGAGCGATACAGAGACTCAGCCTGTCACATTTGAATGATTTCTGCCATTTGTTTGTACCTGGATAATTACCAGGCGCGGGGAGTGACTTGATTGAGATGAGTTTTGGCAGCGCGCTAAGAAAAAGTTGCGAGAAAAAGCGGCGCGGCGGAGAAAAGATTGCATTTTTACAACTTCTTTAGAGATAAATCTTCGCTGCGTGGGTGTCGGAGTCGCGCTGGTGGTAAAAGGTGTTTATTGGAGATTTGACTGACACTTTGCAGCCGTCAACATTGCCAGGGGGTGTGACGCTAACTGGAAGCACTGCTCTGTTACAAGGTTTATGGTGACGCAGTCCGACTGGAAAGAGCTGGTTGGAACTGCAACAGGTGAGAGGATTTTTCTTACACATAAAATGAATGTCTCAAGTAGGGCTGGATATTGTTAAGGAGTCACCGATACGATATGTACCTCGATACATAGGCCACGATACAATATGTTGTTTGACACAACGCAATTTCAATTCAATACAAATATATTCACTGCAAAAAAGGCCCATCAAGAAATAAGAAAAAAATACCTATTTTGAGGTAAAAATGTCCTATTTTAAGTTAAATTATTTGCCAGTGCAGTAAGAAATTTTCACTTACCAAGTTTTCTTAAAACAAGACGAAATAATAATCTTGTTCTAAGCAGAAAACACTAGTTTCAAGTGTTTATGGCAAGATTTTTCACCTTATTGGTTTGAGGAGGAAGTTAAAGAGGCTTAACCTGGACTGAGTTCATATAATCATCGGACCAGAACCTCTCGCCACAAAAACAGTTTCTTCCCCTCTGCTGTTGGACTCATAAATAATAACACTCGGACTGGTCCCACCCCCCACTCTGCTTCTGCCACATGACCCTGTGTTCTCGCACCTGTCTGCACCTGCCTGTTTTGCACTGATCACTGATACTCTCATACTCTATATTATTATACTCCTGTAAATTTGTAAATCTTGTTATATTATACTATAGCTTTATTTTATTCTATTATTTGTTGCATGTCAGTGTTTGTCTACATCCTGCTCCAAGTACCGCAGCAATTTCCTAATGTTGTGAACCTGTTCACTCATATGGCAATAAAACACATTCTGATTCTGATTCTGATTCTGATTCTGATAAAAAGTGCTTAGAATAAGTTGTAATATCGAGATAAGATAAATCAGGATGAAATATCTTGAAACAAGTAAAATCTCATCTCATTAAGTAAACAAATCTTAAAATGGATCTTTTAAGATGAATCTGCTCAACTCAAGTCAGTTTGACTATGCTAGAAAATCCTTTTTTGTAGTGTTTCAAATCGATTTGATACGGTTCAGTGAAAAATCAAAGGCTAAATTATAGCTGTAATACTAAAAATCTACTAATCCATTAAGTTTTTGCAAAGTTAATATGAAAAACACACATTTTACTCTTCAAAACAGTCAAAATGTCAACACAATTGTAGCTATTATACAAAATAAGTTAGTAAAACATACCTAAAAATACTCCTGGCGATATATCAATACAACAGCCCATGATATCAATACTGTATTATCAAATTTAGCAATACAACATATCGAGTTTTCAGTTAGTCCCTCTCACCTTTTTATTGAAATCAAACACCTAAACTGAACCATGAATTGATCACAAACGCCTAAAAAAGTGCTGTTTAAATCCATTTAAGCATTTTTGGTTGATTTTTCTGACCATTTTAGAGCTGTCAGTGTTTACTAACGTGTGCAGTGTGTCACCATGGTAACTGCTGAACATTTCCTCAATGGAGATACACACAGAACACCTCCAGCGTGATGCATTCATTACTTTTACTGACTCCAGCTGCATCGTGTCGCTTTTCTGGTGGAGAGTTTGCCACCTGTTCGTCTCCATGGGGACGTTATAGTTTTGTCTCCATTGTTTCTCATGTGACATTAGGCTCAGCTTCGAAAAGAACTTGAAAACACACATTCTGTAGATGCAAGAGCAAACATTTCCACATTATAGTTTTGTTTGTTCTACATCTATTGCACACTAAATACAGATTTCCTCAGACGGGCTCCTTCTGTCTCCTTTGAGCATGTATTTCCTTTCCACTTTCAAGGCGCTCAAAGCAATTTACATCAAGGAACCACTCACGCACACATTTACACACTAATGTACGCGGACCCTGGTGGAGAAGTGGGTTGGGTGTCTTGCCCATGGACACAGCAGCAGTAAACTTCTGTGAGAGCAGGATTCAAGCTGCCATCTTCTAGCTCGGTGGACGAACAACTACTGTTGCATAGACGGGGCTAAGATCCCAGTTTGTTTATCTACATGTTTAATTCACATATGTTTAACACACAAACCTGTTCTCTCAAAATGTGTGTAAAATCCCTCAGTGGCCCGGGGAGAATCCATAGCAAAGGAGAGAATTCAGTTTGTCAAAGGAAATTCAACTAAATAAACTTTGTCCAGTTGACTAATTGAATTCTCTCCTTTGCCATGTTCTCCCAAACAGAAAACACTCTGTTCCAACTTGTGATGTCATGTGGAAAGTGCTCCACTGTGTTTTTAAATCTTTACTGAAGAGAAGGTAAAACGAGCTGTTAACTTGAAAACTGGAATCACAGGGTGGAACAAAACATTTGGAGCTTTGGGGATAAAGACGGACTGATAATAAAGGGTTAGTCAAACATGTGTGAATGAATGAACACAACTCTAGGTATGTTTTTTTATGGGGTTTTTTAACATGACGTAGCCTCCTAAGACCTGGTGTCCACATATGTAGACATACATCAACACTTTTTGGGTTATTCAGACACTTAATAAATTGTTTTTACAAATCATTATTCAATTGTGACTTTATTGTGTTTCATCAAAATGATTAAAACATAAAATTAATGCTTTGTATATCATATGTGGACATATAAACATAAAGATATAAACATATCAAATATAATTCTATGTTTTTGAACTCATCAGGCCCCAATCTGCCCCAATAACAAAGAGAAATCAATAAAATCATGCAGGAGTTCAGGTCTTAGTGAGTCGATGTTTGTGTAATATCGGACCTTTAACCACCACTACATCCCAACAAATGCAATCTCACCACAATGCCATACTGTGGAACCTTCCAGACAAAGCACTAACATCTCCACGGAGACGTGCACCAACAGAAAAGTTACACGATGCACCTTTAAAATGCCCTTAAAAGAGACAATGCTGTACAGACCCTGCAGTCCCTACAGGTCTGAACAGAGAACGTGCCGTTTCAACAGTTAAGAATCTCTAACATCACACATTTCCATAGACTACCATGCACTTTACACCCAGTAGTGTGAAAAGCGCAGACTGAATGATGATTTCAAGTGTAGAGGGCCTAATACCCAGCGCACTGAAGTTTGTGGAGCACCCGAGGCCAGCCGCATACACAGAGATCTCACTGACAGCTCGGGGCCCCGTGCGGAGCTGGTTTGGGGGTAATTGCTATTGTTGTTATCATCTAGAGATACAGAGCACATCCCCTTTAACAGCGCCGAGCTCCCCTTTAATTGAAGCCTAATCCTAATTCTCACCTGCAGACATGTCAGACGTGGCATTTCACACAATAGAGATTCTCAGTGTGGCTCCGAGCGCTGTCTGAACCGAGAGCAACGAAAACACTTTGGCTTTTGCAGAGTTTGTTTAAAGTCTACGACAAAACTTTCCCAAATGTCACGCCGCCGCAGCACCGCGCCCAACATATGCTGAGACGTGTTTACAATAGTTCAAGACTGATCTTAAAGAGCGGGTATTATGCACAATGGGCTTTTTGGAGCTTTCGGCCATGGTCTAATGTTGTTCTCTTATCAAAAACGATTGCAGAGAGAGATGGGGAAGAAAGATAGTGAGAAAGAAAGAGGCGGCGGGTGCGAGGGAAAGGGGAGGAGAGGGAGGTGGAGAGAAGGGGATTAGTGGAAAGTGATAGAGAGCAAAGAAACAGAGAGGGGGAGTGGGAAAGAGGAAAGAAAGCAAAAGAAAAAAAGTCTGGCCAACGCCCACAAGCCTAGCGCGAAATTTACGCCAAGAGCATCAGCAGGATGTAACTTGGACAGAGCTGCACACGGCCGTACTTTTGAAAGCTTCAATTTACACCAGAAGCAGCAAAGATGCCCCCCGTGACTTATTCTCACGTTTAAACACTAAACGTTTTACATCGCTTATGTATTCACTGTTGACTGGATGAATTATGTTTGAAATCACAAAACAAAAGTTCCGTCCATTTCAGTTCACGTTTATTTATTCTGCACATTTAAAACAACTTCAGTCGAACAAAGTGCTTCACGTTAAAGTTAACTTACGCAAGACATTTCACCTACTTTGTCTAATAGACCCTTTTAGCGTCAGGAAACAGTGGTGACGTAGGCTCGGTTGCGCACACATTTTGACAACAGAAGTACAGCAGAACTCAGCGGCTTATCGAGCTCTGCGAAAGGATTATCGTCAAAAGATCGTGAATATTTCTTCAGCAAACTGACTTTGACAAATGGTGTTCAGCTGCAAGGTCCTGGTGCGATCTGTGAGAAAAACTTTAAAACTTTAGTCCAGTAGGTAGAATATCGATTCTGACAACCACACACAGAACAACCAGACATTTTGGTGCTGGAAATGTTTTTATCTCCGTCTTCTTCTGTTTGTGTTCAGTCTGAATGAATCAGAATGAATGGGGAACAATGACACTTGTGTTGCCAAAATGTGCGCACAGCTTTTTTTTTATCACTTCCGCACTAAAAGGGTCGATATGAACGTGATGGGCTGTGACGGTCGCGGGGGTCAAAGGTGCAGGCTGGAGTGAACGAATAATGCACCAAATTGTAAAATGGCAGGAAAAATGCTATATAAAGACTAATGTACTATTGTATTATTGTGTCTTTGAGTAAGGCATTTTTCTGTATTTGTATTATGTTAATCATTAATTGTCATAAGAACTACAAGATAATAATCAGGAGAATTTTGCATGAAAAAAGGACAGTATTTCAGTTTTGCTGATAGCCCAAAAAACATTGTAAAACATATAGATATATACAGATAACACAATGTGAAAACTAGAATAAAACCAAGATCATTAGACTAGCTCAGGCGTGGCCAAACTTTTTGGCTCGAGGGCCACAAAGGGTTTTAAAACTTGCTGGAAGAGCCGGACCAGGAGCAGATGGACGGAGTGTTCCGGTACGACTACATCAACCCAGCAAATAAGCTGAAAATAACATGCCGCATCCAACGATTTACATGTGGCATATTCAAATGTCTCAAGCAAAATGTGCACCATATGCTCAAAGGTCTCGATTTAAAATTCTCAGTAACTTAACAGCATCAAAGTAAATAAAGTACATGTAGGTATATTCAAATTCCTACAGTACCATCATAGATCTATACGGTCCATCCGTCTGCCACTGTCTGCTGAACATGCGCACAAACATCAACATGACCAGCTTTTTTCTTCAAGAAAAAAAATTATTACAAATTATGTGATTATTTTCAGATTTTTAATAATTCTTGACAAAATTAAAACAAGTGACCTGTAGGTATATACTTGCTTTATGCTTTATGGGAAGGTTTTTGGACCATGAGTGAGAAAGACATGTTAAAGATACAGTTCTACCCCTGGACCTGTGCCCCAGGCCCTTATGTATAATTTGGCTTTATGTATGAATGTATCTAGAGAGCGCCGGAAACGCTGGAATTGCAGGGAAAATAAAACTAACAAGTTTTATTACAGTTTATTCAGGTTCAGCGGGCTGGATTAATAACGGTAAAGGGCCACATGTGGCCCCCGGGCCGTAGTTTGCCCACCCTGGACTAGCTAGTATTAAATGCCGGGGAAAAGAGGTGAGTTTTCAGTCTGGTCTCAAACTGCATTACAGACTGTTGACAACAATGGAGACAATGTTTTGCAGTAATAATAAGCTGTAGCTGCGGTGCTCGCATTAATAAGGCCATTTCACCATTTCACTTTGGCCGTCTGCGTCTCCTTTTCTTTCAGAAGTTTTTCTTGTAAAGTTTCTGTCTGATGCCTTCAGTGTTTTCCATAGTCCATCATAAGTCATTTCTCTGAACTCCTGATGCGACACACAATGTTTCCATGACTGTAGTGGTTTTAGAGAACGTATTTTGAAAGGGCATTGGAAATTTATTTTGACACCACGTGCTTATTTCCTGTCTTTCCCCTGCTAAAAATCGTATAGACGCTCTGATGAGGCTGCAAAATCAGAACGCCAACCTATTTTGAGCAGCGTGTAGCGTCATGACGGTCGGGGGAAGCACGTGTGGCGCTGCCGGTGTAGATGCCACTGCAACTTTATCTATGGCACACTTTAAAAACAACACAGGTGGACCAAAGTGCTACAGAACACAGTTGAAGAAAGACAATAAAATCAGTAAAACAGCATGAATTGAACAGAATCTAATAAAATGTCAACAACTCTGAACTGCACTGCAAAAAAGCCCTAAGGGAAAAAAATAATACAAATTTTGAGGTAAAAATGCCCCATTTTAAGTGAAATTATCTGCCAGTGCAGTAAGAAATTTTCACTTACCAAGTTTTCTTAAAACAAGACAAAATACAAATCTTGTTCTAAGCAGAAAACACTCGTTTCGAGTATTTATGGCAAGATTTTTCACTTTATTTTGAGTATATTTAGGTAATTATTGCTTATTACTACTTATTTCTAGTATATAACATGTCTTATATTATTAGGCTATTATTTCTTAAATAGATACTTGTTTTAAGAAAACCTTCTTTCGAGCATTCACAATATCTACACATTTGATCAAATAAGATAAGATAAGATAAGATGTCCTTTATTTGTCCCACAATGGGGAAATTTCAGTGTTGCAAAGCACAGTAAAGAGAACAGCAAGAAACAGTAGCAGCAATAGAAGTACAGTTAAGTTAAAAATAGACAAACACTATAAAGATCTATAAAGATAAGGATTATAAAACTATGTATCATATAAATTGCAATCTAAAAACTATATATACAATAAATTACTATCTAAAAACTATATATACAATAAATTACTATCTAAAAACTATATATACAATAAATTACTATCTTACATTATTGCACAGGGTCCCAGTATTGCACAGGCAGCAGAGTTAGCAGTGTTCATTGTAAACAACATGAAATCAATTACATTTGAAACTGTTTCCACTTTCCAAACATCTGCATCTGCATCTAAAAGCCCCAGGACACTGCTCTGAGGACAGTGAGGTTCAGATCTGAGCCAGAGACAAAAACTAGTTTGAGAGGGAAGTTAAAGAGGCTTAACCTGGCTTGAGTTAATATAAAAAGTGCTTAGAATAAGTTGTAATATCTAGATAAGACATATCAGGATGGAATATCGTGAAACAAGTCAAAAAATCTCATCTTATTAAGTAAAAAAATCTTTAAATTAATCTTTTAAGATGAATCAGCTTAATTCAAGTCAGTTTAACTGTGCTAGAAAATCCTTTTTTGCTGTGTGTCAAAAGCCAAAGTGAACAAGTGCGTTTTAAGGAGAGGTTTAGGCCATGTCCACACGTAGCCGGGTATTTTTAAAACCGAACATTTCCCCCCCTCCGTTTATAAAAATAGTTTTATCCACACCACCTCGTCTTCGAAAAAATACCTTCCACACATAACCGAACATCTGTGTTTTCAACCACATTCATACGCATTCCAAACCTGTAGATGGCGTTATTTCCATTGAGCCCTCACTTCGCCGTCACTTCCGCCTAAACTTAAACAACAGAAAACATGGCGCCGAGCTCCTTTGTCTGGACAGACTCGGAGTCAGAATTGCTCCTAAACAAATTAATGCTCCCACAGCTCTCAAGAAACGACTCCGATCCATAGTCTGCTTTGGCTTTGGCTTTGGCTTTTGCAGTCGCCTAAACAAATGTCGCACGTTTGACGTCAGGGCAGATTCATATTTCTTGGCGCAGACAGTGACGTTTTAAAACGCAAAACCCCAGTTATCTCTGTCCACACAAACAGGCATAAACGGAGTTTTCAAAAATCTTCACTTTGGCCAGAGTTTTCCCTGAATACTCGTTTTTTATGCGTGTTTGTGTGGATGACAGGTCAAAACGCAGCAAAACACCTTCGGTTTATCAGATACCCGGCTACGTGTGGACAAGGCCTTAAAAACAGAGACAGAAGAGACTTGTCTAATGTGCAAACGGCTCGTTCCACAGTTTTGGTGCAGCCACCGCAAAAACTCTGTCCCCTCTGAGCTTCTATTTATCTAGATTGTCCGAAAATGGAAAGCCAAACCTGCTCGTGTGCTGCTCGTGTGCTGTGGACTTAGGCGCTGCTACGGATTAGTGTAAATCGGGGGGTAGATCAGCCGTCCTTCCGCACAGCAATTTTCCTTAATTATATAAAAGCACGATCCAGAAACAAAGTACTACAACTTCACAAACCTGACGTGACGTGCAGTAGTTTCATTAGCAGGACGACTGTGCTGTGATCGCGCTCTGAAGGGGGAGTGAGAGCGTCAAAAGTGAAAATGAAACTAATTACACTTTTGAATACGTTGTTTTTGGCTGATATGACAACAGTAACGGACAGAAGATTCGCTTTTTAAAGACAAATGGTCACGGGTCAGATCTGCGGACGGGCGCGGCTGAGCAGTAAAACGTGTAATTGAATAAATGCGATGCAGAAATGTCCAACAGCTTTTCCCCCCCACCAGAAAAGTTCCGTAGTGCATCTTTAAGTCACGGAAAACTGTCGCCTTGAGCAGGACGATTCGTATATTTTCTTCACATTCGGCGTCACTAAATATTCTGTTTTCTCTTCACCTCTGACCTTCGTCTTGCACAGGTTCATGGACAGAGAAAACAGAACCACCGGAGTCTAAACCTGACACTCTCTCCTCTTCTCTTCCCCTTCTCTCTATCTCTCTTTTCTCTCACCCTCCCTCTGTTCCTTTACTCTCTCTTCCTCCCATCCTCTGTCCTTCACTCCCAAGCTCTCTCCTCCACTCTCTCTTCACCCCTTCCTCTGTCTTTCTAACATCTCCATTCAACATGACATTTCTTTTCATTTATCTTTCTCTTTCTTACTTCAGTTGCTTCCACTTCCCCCTCTCACTCCTCTCTCTCTCACACACACACCCTCTCTTTATATCATTCTATCTCTCTTCCCTCTCTCCCTCTTTTCCTCCCAACCTCTTTCTCCCCCTTTCTTCCTTCTTTTGCTCCCACCGCTTCCATCTCTCTGCACATCTCTCTCTGCCTCCCTTTCTCAGTCTCTTTCTCTCCCTCTCTCACTGTCTCTCTCTCCCTTTCTTCCCTCCCTATCTCTCTTCTCTTTCTTCTCCCTCCCCACTTGCTCCCACTTCCCCCTCTCGCTCCTCTCCCTCTCGTCCTCTCACCCTCTTTCTATCTACTCCCTCTCCCTTTCTTCCTTCTCCATTTCTCTCTTCCTCCCACCGCCTTCTCTCTCTCTTCCTTTCTTCCTTCTGTCTGCCCCCCTTGCTCTGTCTCTCCCTTTTTTCCCCCCTCTTTCTCCGACCCCATCCACTCTTTCTCTCTTTCTTCCCTCTCTCCCTCTCTTTTCTCCCTGTCTCTCTCATCTCCTTTCTCTCCTTTCTCTTCATTTTGCTCTTTCTTACTTCCGTTGCTTCCATTTCCCCCTCTCACCCTCTCTCTCTCACACAGCCTCTCTATATCTCTCGATCTCTCTTGCCTCTTTTTCTCTTCCTCCCACCTTCTTTCTATCTACCCCATCTCTCTCTCTCCCCTTTTCTTCCTTCCCCCCTCTCCCTGTCTCCCTTTCTTCCCTCTCTTGCTCCCACCATCCTCCTCTCTCTCATTATCTATCGTCTCTCTCTCTTCCTCCCACCCTCTTTCTATCTACCCCATCTCTCTCTTTCCCTTTCTTCCTTCTCTCTTTTCCCCCCTCTCTCTGTCTCCCTTTCTTTCCTCTCTCTGTCTCCCTTTCTTCTCTCTCTTCCTCCCACCTTCTTTCTATCTACCCCATCTTTCTCTTTTCCTTTCTTCCTTCTCTCTCCCTCCCCTCCCTCTCTGCCTCTCTTTCTTTTTTTCTGCTCTTGCTCCCAACGTCTCCCTCATTCTCCCTCCCACTCTCATTGTCTTTCTCTCTTCCTCCCACCCTCTTTCTATCTACCCCATCTCTCTCTTTCCCTATCTTCCTTCTCCCCTCTCTCTCTGTCTCCCTTTCTCCCCTCTCTTGCTCCCACCACCCTCCTCTCTCTCATCATCTATCGTCTCTCCCTCTTCCCTCCCTCCCTTCTTTCCTCCCCTCTTTCCCCCCAGGTCTCCTCCGCACTGACCCCTGCAGTCTGTCGTCTCCGGCTTGAATTCACTCTCCTCTCGTTCGCCGTGGTCCATCCATCATCGCCGTGTGCGGCTATGGACCACTTCAAACGCGCCTCCCTCCGCCCAATCTTAAATATTCATCCTACACATTCGGGCATTTGCGTTTCGTTTTTTTTCCACGGCCTCTTTTGTCTCTTTTTTTCCCTTCGTTTTTTCCTTCCCTACCTACCTACCTACCTACCTACCTACCGCACAAATGCAATTACCAGCAGCACCGTGACGGAAAGAATAAAGTACGTATCTATGCGGGCGATCAAAACAACATTAAAACTCGCCCGGAGGTAGACGGCCTCGGTATATACACGTGTGCTTATGTTCCCGTTATAACGCAGGGAGCAGTGGACGCGAGGGGAGGAAAACGTGTGTTTGTGAGTGTTTTTATACAGTAGAGAGCAGCATTATTGCATTTGCACATCTCGACAGCTCCGCGCGATCCGATAACGACGTTCTGTCCGTGTAATGAAAAGTCGTTTGCATTTCAAAGGGCGACTCGTGTCTCGCGGTAAACGTTGTGCGGCGGGAAAAAGGAGGGAGGTAAATTTGGGAACTTGAAAATAAAAGGAACGTTCCTGTTGTCTTTTGTTGAAAATCACTACGCTGATGCTGCTCTGGGGCGGGGAGCGACGGGGGAGGGCATCTGGGATAAAAGAAAAACGAGAGATCGATTATTATTAACCAGTTATTGCGAGAATGTATTAAACGCAGATGAAATAATGTGTGTTTGCTATATCACCGTGGCAACCAGCAAACACACAGTAGTTTGACTGCAAATGCAAATATGTGTAGTAGTAGTAGTAGTAGTAGTAGTAGTAGCAGTAGTAGTAGTAGTAGTAGTAGTAGTAGTAGTAGTAGTAGTAGTAGCAGTAGCAGTAGTAGTAGTAGTAGTAGTAGTAGTAGTAGTAGTGCAAGTAGTAATGCAGTAGTAGTAGTAGTAGTAGTAGTAGTTGTAGTGGTAACGGTAGTAGTGCTGGTAGTGGCAGTGGTAGTAGTGGTAGCAGTGGTAGTAGTGGTAGTAGTAATAGTGGTAGCAGTGGTAGTAGTTGCTGGTAGTGGTGCTAGTGGTGTATTGAGTAGTAGTAGTAGTAGTAGTATTGGTAGTGCCAGTGGTGTTGCTGTGTGAATTAGCTGCTGCTAGTAGTAGTAGTAGTAGTAGTAGTGGTAGTTGCTGCTGTAGTGGTATGCTGGGTAGTAGTAGTAGTAGTAGCAGTAGTAGTGGTATGTGCTAGTGCCGTAGTAGTAGTGGCTAGTTGCTGGCTGGAGTAGTAGTAGTAGTGGTTGCCATTAGTAGTAGTGGTTGTAGTGCCAGTAGTAGTGCTGTTATTGGTAGTGGTAGTTGGTAGTAGTAGTGGCTGGTAGTAGTATTAGTGGTAGTGGTATGCTGGTAGTGCTAGTAGTGGTAAGTAGTATTGGTTGCTGTGCTGCTGGTAGTAGTAGTGGTAGTGTAGTTAGTAGTAGTTGCTGTGCGTATTGGTAGCAGTGGTAGTGGTAGTAGTAGTAATTGGTAGTAGCAGTGCTGGTAGTGGTAGTAGTAGTGGTGGTAGTGTAGTGATGTTAGTAGTTGCTGTAGTGCAGTAGTAGTGGTAGTGTAGTTGATGCTTAGTGGTAGTAGTAGTTGCTAGTATTGCTAGTAGTAGCTAGTGGTAGTAGCTAGCAGTGGTAATAGTTAGTAGTAGTAGTAGTAGTAATAGTAGTAGTAGTAGTAGTAGTAGTAGTAGTAGTAGTACTAGTAGTAGTAGTAGTAGTAGTAGTAGTAGTAGTAGTAGTAGTAGTAGTAGTAGTATGTGGAGGAGGAGTAGTAGTAGTAGTAGTAGTAGTAGTAGTAGTAGTAGTAGTAGTAGTAAAACATGTCTGTGTAGTAGTCATAATAATAGTAGTGCAGTACTTGTTCAATTCATTTCAATTTATTTTTGTAGCGCCCAAAATCACAACAACAGTTTCCTCTAAGGACGTTTAGATATGGATGAGTAAAACATACACACAGACATATCAAAACAGGAATAAACAACATTCATGTAAAGCAGCAAATGAAACATCATCCAGTCATCCCCTGTCCTTAGACCCTCCTTCTCAGCAAGGAAAAACTCCAAAAAACCCAGGGTCCTGGGAAAAAGAAGAAACCTCGGGGAGAACTACAGTGAAGGAGGGATCCACTCCCATGGACGGACAGGCTATAGATGTCCAGGCCCGTGGGCCAGTTCAGTAATGTATACTTACTTATGTATTCGGTACATGTATACTTCTACTACTACTATTACTACTACAATCACCACTACTACTACTGCTGCTGCTACTACTATTACTACTACTAGCACTACAACTACTACAATCACTACTACTACTACTGTTACTACTATCACTACTGCTTTTACTACTACTACTACTACTAAAATTACTAAAACTACTACCACTACTACTATCACTACTACTACTCCTATCACTACTACCACTACCACTTCTACTACTATCACTACTACTTCTACAATGACTACTACTACTAAAACTACTATCAGTATTACTACCTCTATCACAACTACCACTACTACTACTACTATCACTACTACCACTACCACTTCTACTACTATCACTACTACTACTACTGTTACTACTATCACTACTGCTTTTACTACTACTACTTCTAAAATTACTACTACTATCATTGCTACTACTACTACTACAACTACTGCTACAACTATTACTAAAACTACTACCACTACTACTACTACTATCACTACTACTACTCCTATCACTACTACCACTACCACTTCTACTACTATCACTACTACTACAACTACTATCACTACTACTACTACAACGACTACTACTACTAAAACTACTATCACTATTACTACCTCTATCACAACTATCACTACTACTACCACTACTAATACTAATACTACTACTACTACTATCACTATATCTCTACTAGTACTACTACTAATACTAATACTACTACTATCACTGCTACGGCTACTATCACCACTGCTACTACTAGTACTATTATTCCTACTGTCACTGCTACTATCACTACTACCTCTACTACTACCATTCCTACTACTATCACTACTACTACTGTTCATCTGAAACGATTTAATACAATAAAAGTTCACTCAGTTCTGTGTTAGAAAAGTGCCCGACGGGAGCGGACGTCACCGTAAACGTCATTGCTTCAAAGCGTCTGCACCTCCTGTGGTTCTAGTCGCTGCTGGTCACACTGTCGAGCAGCAGATTTTTATTTTCTTTATACCAAAATAAATCCTCCGCGTTTCACCGTTTAAGAAAATAAAACTGGAGACCAAAGTTAGTACAGAGCAGTGGGGGGTAAAGAGGTGCTGATCTGCAATATGACGGAAAAAAGTGACTAAAGGTGACTCAAAAATACACAAATCACTCCAAATACAACCGCGAAATGAAGTAAACGAGAAGGGGGAACAACCATAACCTTCAAAATGATTTTGTATAATAGGCCCGCTTTAATATTCTTGCATAAAAGGCAATCTAATATTTCTTCATGAGCCTTTATATTGTGTATTTGTTAAGGTTTTACTGCTGTTGTGTCCATGGATCAGCTCTTGTATGTGACCAGCTGCAGAGGGAAGGGCATCTGGCATAAATGCATGTTATTTGTTGGCTATGGTGACACCAAAAACAAAAAAAAAAGGCCTGTTGGCTAATAGTGCGCGCTTTGATTTCCTGAAAGTCCAGATTTAGCCAAAGAAACACTGAACCCAGAACAAAATCGATTTCCTAGATCAGGATTATACCAACTCGAGAGCGAAGGACGAGTCTTAAAAGAATTCTCAAGACTGCAAATCCACAATACGTCTTTAGGAGGTATATTCTGGCAGCATATGTACCGAAAAAAACACCAACAAAAAACAAACATGCACCAGGGACGACAGGTGGAAATTCGCTCTAGTGCTTCAGCCTGGAAAAATGCACCTCTCCTGTTAAGCTTACTGTATATTGTACACTGTCCTTGTTTTATAAATAAACTAAATTAATAAAATAAATGTTTAAGGACAGTGTGAGTATATGGCTACTGTCATTTTAAAGCTACTGTACCTGATTTTTACTGTTAAAATGTGGAAAACAGAGATAGTTCGTTTCAACAGATTAAAGAGTCTATATCACTGTTATGATGTTTCCTCATCAAAAACATTTAATTCACACATTTATCACACAAATCTTTAAAAAAAAAAGAGTTCTTTAAGTACTTCTCTCAAACTGAAAACACTCGGTTCCACCTTGTGACATCATGTGGTAATACAGGAAGTGTTCCACTGTGTTTCTAAACTCCATACACCTTCTTTGAATCATTAGGATGCAGTAGGATTTCCCCCTCCTTAACATGGTGGAGGGGTTTGAGCGCCCGAATGATCCCGGGAGCTATGTTGTCGGAGGCTTCATGCCCCTGGTAGGGTCAGCAAACGGGTCCTGGGAGACGGGTCAGACTAAAAGTGGTTCAGAAGCCCTTAATGATGAGCAACACACAGAGGCCAGTGACATCGCCCGGATTGGCATCACCCTGGAGCCAGGTTTGGGGTGGGTGCTCGACTGGTGGTCAGGCCTTCCCCCATGGAGCCCGGATGGATACAGCCCAAAAGAGTGACAGGGGGCCACCCTCTCGTGGGCCCACCACCCGCAGGAGGATCCATAAGGGGCTGGAGCAAGGAGATCAGGGCGACAGTCGAAGGTGCAGGCCTTGACGACCGGATCTCCGGACATGGAGAGTAGCTCTGGGGACATGGCCTGGGCGCCTCCCAAGGGAGATGTTCCGGGCATGTCCCACCAGAAGGAGGCCCCGGGGAAGATTCAGGACACACCGCAGGGACTATGTCTCTCGGCTGGCCTGGGATCACCCTGGGGTCTGTTAGAATAAAATGCTTATAATGATGAAGTTATTAAAAATATACATCAAGCTAATGCAGTCTCAATTGGCAAAGAGCCTTTGTTAGAAAGGTATGCAGCTATCTGCTAAAAAACCAGATCTTGTGAACTCTACTTCAGGTTCCCAGACCATATATCTATGCTTATCTGATGAAATGTAAACCTAGCCATGATATACCTAACCATGTTATCTATTGTAAGCCTAACAAGATTATGTATACTGATGTATTGTAATGAGAGAATAAAAGAGTCGTGCCAGGAATACGGATTTGGGAGTCTGGCGTGGACGGGCTCAGAGAAGCGCACGTCTCGGCTCCCCCGTTTGCACGTAAAAGAGAACTGGCTAAGGTGATTTAATCCTCATTTGTGGTAGGAGGCTGGCATTTATATAAAACTGTAGATAGTTCACTGTTTTGTGATCTAAATCTTTTGACAGGGTCCCCCCAGGAGGAGCTGGAGGAAGTGTCTGGGGGTCTGGGAGTCCCTGCTTAGACTGTGACCCGGCCCCGGATAAGCAGAAGAAAATGGATGGAGGATGATTTCAGCCCTGGAAATGCCAATCTCCACTGCATTTAAGATAAAAAGCTGCTAACTTGAAAACTAACACTACACAACTTCACAAGGTAAAACAACATTTTGAGCTTTGGAGATGTAGACAGAACCATGCAGGATTTCTAAAACGTCTGAATGAAACAGGTCTGTTTTTTGATGAGGACACATTATAACACGACTTAAAGAATTCTTTTTGCCTAATATAAGACACGTATGTATAGATGTATAGGAGCAGCGGTGCATTAAAATAAACATGAACGTGTCATCTTCAGTGACGGCTGCTGTTCAAGTGATCGTGGTTGGAAAAACAACAGGAGGCGTGCAGGAACAGGCGAACATCTGACACGCGCCGTAATGAGGAGCAGGGTGAAAATTGGTTCGTTCACACATACACAAAAAAACTCTATAAACTCAAAGCTTTTCAAATGGATTCAAAATGCCTCAAACACACTCTTTCTATTCTCATCTATTATATCTAAATTTTATGGCTGTTATTATACGTTTATTGTTTTATTTTCATGCCCTGATTTCTTCTTTTACGTTTTAAGGCAACGTTTATCTTGACTCAGTATAATATTGTAGGAGCAGTTCTTGAGGTCAAAATGTGTTCGTTGAATACTTTTTTTTTCCTTCTTTTTTTTAATTGAACGATAATCAGGGAGTGCACTTTTGGCATGCTAGTGTCAAAACTCCACACTGGTGTTTGAAAAGTAAGAGAGGAATTAACTTTGGACCACTGCAAACCCGTAAATAAAATGAAACAAGTTCTGTTTTTCTCATTTATCAAACAGTAAAAGGTAAATTAAAGGTTCATTTGATATTTTCAATGCTTCCAGCTCCATTATGTTGCAAAGAACATTATTTAAACGTAAATAATAGGACTTGCATATTTATAATTATAACTTTTAATTCAATTTAAAGTGATTAAGAGTACAATATAGAGAGGAAAATAGGAATAAAGCAAAATAAATACAGATCACCCCAACTGACACCACAGCAAGAGCCTTTTTGGTATTTGTAGATGAAGAATATAAGATAAATACATTATGAGCAAGCGCTGTCTGCTGCTGATGTGTCCTTGGGCAAGACTCTTCACTACACTTTAGAAATGGGGAAGTTATTACACCAGTGTTTTAGTCAAGTGAGGCTAACGTTACTTCAAAGTAATATCACTCAAGTAGAAGTACAAAGCAGTGACCATAGACCGTATATATGAATGGACAAAGCTAACCCGTTAGCCGCCGCGTGCCAAACAGGAAGTGCTCCAGGAGGCTCTTCCGGCTCCTCGAGATCCTCTTGCTCCTCTTTCTGTAACTGCTCCTGTGGCCTCGGCATTTTGGTCTTAAATTGTTTGTATGAATCCGCGACACAGGATCCTGAAGTTTACACTCCACTGTTTTGTTCCTAAATCAAGATCTGAACATCAATAACTGCTTCATATGATTCATATGTTTAATTTTGGAAAGGTAAAAAATAATGGGAAAATGTGGGAAAAAATTAAATAAAATAAAATAAAATAAAATAAGAAGAAGAAGAAGAAGAAAAAGAAAGAGAAGAAAGAGAAGAAGAAGAAAGAGAAGAAGAAAGAGAAGAAGAAGAAGAAAGAGAAGAAGAAAGAGAAGAAGAAGAAAAAGAAAGAGAAGAAGAAGAAGAAGAAAAAGAAAGAGAAGAAGAAAGAGAAGAAGAAAGAGAAGAAGAAAGAGAAGAAGAAGAAGAAGAAGAAGAAGAAGAAAAAGAAAGAGAAGAAGAAAAGGAAAGAGAAGAAGAAGAAAAAGAAAGAGAAGAAGAAGAAGAAGAAGAAAAAGAAGAAGAAGAAGAAAGAGAAGAAGAAGAAGAAGAAAGAGAAGAAGAAGAAAGAGAAGAAGAAGAAGAAAGAGAAGAAGAAGAAGAAAAAGAAAGAGAAGAAGAAGAAGAAGAAGAAAGAGAAGAAGAAGAAAGAGAAGAAGAAGAAGAAGAAGAAGAAGGAGAAGTTGAAGAAGAAGAAGAAGAAGAAGAAGAAGCCAATAGAAAACAATCTGTGTATCATTCGTTCATCAATATAGAACCAAAAATAAGAAAATTAAAAAAACTTTTTTTTATTATTTGTCTCTAAAACAAAATGAAAAAACATAACGATTTTTTTTTTTCATTTTTGGTTCATGTATAGGATTCATATATTTGGTCTATGGGCTAAGTCGCACCTCAGAACCACCCAAACCCTGAAAAAAAGTGCGACTTATATTTCCAAAAATACAAAATGTACAAAATTTCTGGCGACTGCTGAAGTGAGAATCTCTCTGACGTTTTCGTTTTACAGGCGGAAAAAGGCTCCTGGCGTCACCTTTCTGGAGGAGGGTCCGTCGAACGCTTTTCTCCAGGGAAATGTTATCGCTTCTTCTGGAATTAAACCTTTTCTATCTTCACGAGACCAAACCAGACCAAGTTACAGGTCAGATCTGTGGAGAGGCGAGCAGAACGCCTGTTTTCCGAAGCATTTTTGTCGCTTTAAAACAACCTGTAATGGAATAAACGCTGCGCGGAGCTGTTTAATGTCACACTGTGGAACATTCTGAACAAAATCTGTAGAAACAAGCAGGTGACTGAACCCCTAAACAAAAAGTCACACGGTGCACTTTAAAGTTTGGCCGCGCAGCCTTGCTCCCGCTGGTCTGTCGCGACGAACGCAGCATTACCCAGAGTGCATTTCTGCCCACTGTACAAACAAGGCCTATAGTTGTATAGTATGAATAATGGCCCCGCTGTTGAACTTAATTGAACGGCCTAATATGAACTGTTAGAAGAGTGTTTTGTATGGCTGTCACACACATACACACCAATAATTAAAGTCCCGAACATAATCAATAGCTACTGGCTCCACTAAAACTGCATTAACCCTGTACTGAAGGGGCCGCCGTTTTATTTGCGTGTACCCGGGCATACATTAGCATTTAAATCAGCGTTAAACAAGTCTTTTCACTTAGCGCTTTTATGAGTGATAAGCAAAACGCGCCCATTTTTCACATTCTGCTGTTTATTCAATACAGAGAGAGAGAGGCCCAGGAGAGGCACCTGCGAATCAATGCCACACGGCACACGTTCGAGACGCAGGGAAAAGAAAACGCGTTTGGCCACGACTCCTCGCCCAGTCTGAGTGATATTAATTAAAAAGTCCATTAGTTTAACAATGGTGATCAATTATACGCAGGCATTCGTTAATATAGCGGGGACAGAGGTTCAATTAAAGGTGCTGTGTGGGAGATTTAAGAGGAAGCATTAGAGAATAGGCAGGGTAATATTGGCTATAATTATGTTTATGGTGCAGACTAATCACCTCACGGGGACAAATGGACTGTTATTGTGGAAGACAAAGCTCCGGCATCTATCAGAGCCCAGACGATCTCTCATCGAATCAAGAATGTTTACGGAAAGAAAGAAAGGACAAACAAAAGAAGAAAACTATTAATTTGTACTTCGAAGTGAGCATCGTGTATTCTGAATGTGTCTGGAGAGATTAAAAGCGCTGCGAGCGTAAAGCGACGGGAGCAGAGTGGAGGTGGGCATAAAACCTGCAGGAATCCACGCAAATACAAAGTTAAAACCTTATTTTGATTATGGAAAGGCATAAAATAATGAGAAAATGTGGGGGAAATGAATTAAACCTAAAGAAAATGAAAAAATAGAACTAAAAAATAAAGAAAAATAAAGAAAAAGTTACCTTACCTTACCAAAAATGCTTTTATTGTATTTTTTGGGGGGAAAAAACAATAAAAAAACTAAGAACTAAGGAAAATGCACTGCAAATTTCTCTGATCTCGCCAAGATTTTAAGATTTTTCCATCTCGTTTTCAGGTTTATTATCTATTTACTGGTTCTGAGACTGTTTCATTCTAGTCTAGGGGTCGTTTATTTTAAGAGAAACAGATAATAGATAATTTCACTACTTTAAAGTCATTTTCTCATAGATTTAAGTGTTTATATCTTGAAGCTTTTTTGCAGTGTGCTTTTATTTTACTTATTTATTTATTTATTTTTGGCTCTAAAAAGTGGGGCATTCACCTTTTTTTTTTTTTTCAATGAAGATGTTATTGCTTTTCCTGGAATTATCCTCTTCCAGTGTGACTCTAAACTTATCTCTTTCTGTTCTGTCATCTGCATTTTAAAAAAACGCACTCACCTTTCCATAGATCTGACCTAGAACTCAGCACCGACGCATCACCTGCTGCAGGATTCCACAGAAATACAAAGTTAAAACCATATTTTAAGGCAAAAAAGAATGAGAAAATGTGGAAAAAAAACTGAAAAATGCACCGCAAATTTCTCTAATCTGGCCAAGATTTTAAAACTTATATCAGGTTTTTCATCTTGTTTTCAGATTTATTATCGACTTACACGTTCTGTGACTGCTTCATTCTAGGCTAGAGGTCGTTTATTGATAATAAAGTTTGTTATTAATAAATATATTGATAACTTGTCAAGTAAAGTTATCGTGTTGCAGTTTGGACAGATCATTTCACTATTTTTACGACTAAGTTTAAGTTTTCTGATAGATTTAAGTGTTTACATTTTGTGTTTACAATTTTGGCCAAGCATTTTTGCAAAGTGCTTTTATTTTAGTGTTTTGTTGTTTTGTTTTTATTTTTTTCCCTAAACAGTCACATACTGGGGCATTCACCGGCTTGTTTCCATGGAGATGTTATTGCTTTTCCAGGAATTATCCTCTTCCAGTATGGCTCTAAACTCATCTGTGTTGCATTAAAACAATAAAATAAAATAAAAAACGCACTCTGACCGTAAGAAGGTCGCCTTTCCATAGATCTGACCTAGAACTCGGCCTGGACGCATCATTTTTTTTTCAAGTTCATCATCAAGTTTTTGTTTTGCCTTGATATAATGGAAAAAATGTGGCCATGGACACTTAATTTCACTAGTTTTAAGTCATTTTCTGGTAGATTTAAGTGTTTGTATCTTGAATTTTGGCCAAGCTTGTTTGCAATGTGCTTTTATTTTATTTATTTAAGTTTTTTTGGGTCTCAAAAGTCTACATCTGCATTAAAAAAAAAAAAAAAAATGCACTCACATTTCCATAGATCTGACCTAGAACTCCGCCTGCTGGTCTTGTTTTCGCTTTGCCTTTGTTTAATTATGTTTAATCACCTCACGGGGACAAATGGACTGTTATTGTGGAAGACAAAGCTCCGGCATCTATCAGAGCCCAGACGATCTCTCATCGAATCAAGAATGTTTATGGAAAGAAAGAAAGGACAAACAAAAGAAGAAAACTATTAATTTGTACTTCGAAGTGAGCATCGTGTATTCTGAATGTGTCTGGAGAGATTAAAAGCGCTGTGAGCGTAAAGCGACGGGAGCAGAGTGGAGGTGGCATAAAACCTGCAGGAATCCACGCAAATACATAAAACCATATTTTAAGGCAAAGAATAATGAGAAAATGTGGTGAAGAAAAAGAAAAATGCACCGCAAATTTCTCCGATCTGGCCAAGATTTTAAAACTTACATCAGTTTATTCATCTTGTCTTTCAGATTTATGATCTACTTACTCGTTCTGAGACGGCTTCATTCTAGTCTAGAGGCAGTTTATTTTCAGATAACTTGTCAAGTAAAATGATCTTGCTGCAGGGACAGATCATTTCACTACTTTTAAGTCATTTTCTGGTAGATTTAAGAGTTTATATCTTGAATTTTGGCAAAGCTTTTTCGCAGTGTGCTTTTATCTATCATGAATCTATCAGAGCGCAGACGATCTCTCATCGAATCAAGAAGGTTTATGGCAAGAAATGAGGCACAAACAAAAGAAGAGAACTATAAAAGCTTTTGTACTTCGAAGCGAGCATTGTGTTTTCTGAATGCGCCTGGCAAGAATAAAGCTACTGTGACCATAAAGCAACATTATGGGACTTTCTGGAGGTGACATACAGAAAAAAACTGAATAAATAAAATTAGATGAAAAGACTAAAAAGCACTCTGACTGTACGAAGGTCGTCTTTCCATAAACCTGACCGAACCTGGCATGGACGCGTCACATGACTTTATTATGATCTCTGGTGAAGCTCCTCCATTGGGAATTACCCTTCCCAAAACTTTGGGAGGGAAAATTTAAATATAGTAGGACACAGAACAGTTACAGGAGCAGAGGACACGATCAGGACAAAGGACAGTTCCAGGAGCAGAGGACAGGATCAGGACAGAGTTCCAGGAGCAGAGGACACGATCAGGACAAAGGACAGTTCCAGGAGCAGAGGACACGATCAGGACAAAGGACAGTTCCAGGAGCAGAGGACACGATCAGGACAAAGGACAGTTACAGGAGCAGAGGACACGATCAGGACAGAGTTACAGGAGCAGAGGACACGATCAGGACAAAGGACAGTTCCAGGAGCAGAGGACACAATCAGGACAAAGGACAGTTCCAGGAGCAGAGGACACGATCAGGACAAAGGACAGTTCCAGGAGCAGAGGACACGATCAGGACAAAGGACAGTTCCAGGAGCAGAGGACACGATCAAGACAAAGGACAGTTACAGGAGCAGAGGACACGATCAAGACCAAGGACAGTTCCAGGAGCAGAGGCCATGATCAGGACCAAGGACAGTTACAGGAGCAGAGGCCATGATCAGGACAAAGGACAGTTACAGGAGCAGAGGACATGATCAGGACAAAGGACAGTTACAGGAGCAGAGGACACGATCAGGACAAAGGACAGTTCCAGGAGCAGAGGACATGATCAGGACAAAGGACAGTTCCAGGAGCAGAGGACACGATCAGGACAAAGGACAGTTCCAGGAGCAGAGGACATGATCAGGACAAAGGACAGTTACAGGAAGATTATGAGAGCTGATCTGGAGGTAAGACTGAAGGTGAGGTTATCAGTTCAAATAAAAAGACTAAAACAAATTAAATATCTCTGTGTCTTTCAGGAAAAAAAGATGTTTGAGAACTAACAAAACACAGACCTACAGAGTGATGTGGCACTAGGAGGACTTTGTACCAGATGCCCTCCCTGTTTTTGCGCATTTTGAGAAAGAAAAGCAGCACATGGAGATCGTTTTTCTGCTTGTACAGTTCTAATGTTCACTGTGAATCTATTCTGGTCCACTATCGCATAAGAGAATAAAAGGTGCTTCAACTATATTTAAACACGTACAACACAAAGTGGATCATCGTGAAGTAATCATGTGTTTCTCCCCTTTCCTCAGACAGAGACAGAGAGCTACTTCAGTGGAAAAGTTCTCAGCTCCAGTCTGTTTTTCACTGTCCCTGCGCTCTCTGTGTGTTCGATTGTGTTTAAGACAAAAACAGAAGAGTGGAAAACTAAAAACCCTTTAATGACATTTGACGCTGCAAGTTAAAATAATTGTGCAGACAGAATTAAATTATACACTTCATTTTATTGTATTTAACCAGAAAAGTCCCATTGCGATTACTTATCTCTTTTTCAAGGGAGTCCTGAAACAACATCTCCATCAGGTATAGTGTCTTCTGAATGTGTCTGAATGTGAGGGGCTCCACTTGCTTGTTATTGCTTTACCTGGAATGTTCCACGGTATGGCATTAAACTCATATGTCTTGCATGTAAAAAGCAAAAAAACAAACCAAAAAAAAATGCATTCTTACTATGACTGGGGCGCTGTTCCATAGATCTGACCGATATAACTTGGCCTAGACTTGTCTCCTGCTTGTCTCCACGAAAACAGACACAGTTTAAAGCCATATCGGGGAACATTTCAGGCAAAGCAACAAGCTCTCCATGGAGGCGAGCGGGTATCATGCCCTTCACGAGATGACTTTATTGTCTGGACAGTCTGTTGTCTGTTACCATTGTTAGGACCTTTTAAATATCTAAATATCTATCCTTATGTATTATTATTGATGATATGAATGATGATAGTTACGTTTTCAAAGCTACAACAGTTACTCACTTGTAAATACTTCATATAGTTAATGTAAAACGTCTAAAAAATGAAAAAGAAAGCGCATTGTGTTAGATTAGAAGAGTGGGGTGGGATTAAATTAATTCTCTTCTTCCCACTCCTTTTTGAGCAAAATATTTCGTTATTGTGGTTGTTATTTCTATTATGATTTCTCTAATGTTATATGTTCCATTGTAAAAGAATGTACAGTTCTTAACTGGCCAAAATAAACACATATATACATACTTTAATTAGAAATGCATTTTTATTGACAGCCATTTTGTTCAATCCTGAACGTCCACTTTGCATTTCCCATTGCAAAATACAATATTTAGCCTCTAATCAATTAAATCTAGTGACTAAAGTGTCTTGCTCAAGGGCTCAAGGGCTCAAGGGATCAGTCTAAAAACCTTATTACGGTTCTTGATCCTATGCACTAACTTATTTATGTATATGACCAGTATTTAAGAGGTGCAGAGGGTCTTTTAAATGCTTTTCTCCATTGATATGTCTTTGCTTTGTCTGGAATGTTCCGCAGTATGGCTTTAAACATTTCTATCTTCATGGAGACCAAACTAGACCAAGTCACAGGTCAGGTCTGTGGCGAGGCGACCCCCGCTCACAGTCAGAATCCGTGTTTTTCTAGGTGTTTTTGAGCTATAAAACCACCTGTAATGGAATACATTTAAAGGGAGAACTGTTTAATGTCATATTATGGAACATTCAAGGCAGAGAAGTGACGTAGCCATAGAAACAAGCAGGTGGCGGACCCCCAACCAAAATATTTATACATAGTCCAGCTTTAATAAATGTCAAATCTCATTTTTAGTGGAACTCTGGCTTCAAAAATTTCAAAAATAGTCCTCACTTTTCTGGTTGCTACGGACCTTACCATGGCGACCGG
Source organism: Odontamblyopus lacepedii (assembly GCA_034769755.1). NCBI lineage: Eukaryota > Metazoa > Chordata > Actinopteri > Gobiiformes > Gobiidae > Odontamblyopus > Odontamblyopus lacepedii. Next base: position 32,936,560 of record CM068361.1, read on the forward strand.
GGGCTTACACAGACGTCACGCTTTTTTGTTTCATTCAAACACGGATAATGAACATGCCAACCTGAGAAACGGCGGCGGGTGGAGACGCTCCAACCGAGTGGAAATGACTCACCGCAAAGTTTGTGTTCGTGAGGAAAAGTCACAACTAAAGCTCTGAACTCGAAAGTGATTTGAGCGCAATCAAGACGAGCTGTAAATCGGTAAGTTCGTCATTAAAAGCAATAGATGAAATGTTTTTAAATGGGGCAAACAAAACGGCAGACGGCTTTTTGTCTTTAAAAAAACTCAAACTGGACTCAAAATGAAACGTGCACAGCGGGAAAGACAAAACGAGTGGATTTTTCTGATCCCAAAGTGCCTCTTTCCTCTTTCTCAACGCTCAGGTTTTTTGTTACGGACTCAAACTATGAACTGCAAACCCTCAACTCTCCTCATGACGACGAGCTTTCCAGATCTGCCTATAGACTAGGGCTGTCAAACTAAAATTTAAAAAAATCTCGATTAAGATCAGAAATTCCATAGTTAATTGTTATGACGGAGCAGGTCCGTCCCTGAGAGCACGGTCCCCGGGGGAAAGCGTGGGAAGACGCGTGCTCACCTGTTTCCTTGTTTGCTGGGCTCTGCGCTGCGGGCGCTGCGGTGCGGGCGCGCAGTGGACTTCGCTTTTGCGTGTTCTCGGCCGCGACTGGGGGTGCGCACTTGGAGGCCCCGGAGCTGTCCTTCAGAGACCCGCGGTGGTCGACTTTTACTTGCCCTCGCGCTGCCGCTGCTGCCGCTGCTGCCGCATCCCGGTGCGCACTGGCAAACCCGGACACATCCACGTCAGGAGCTTAAATCCTCCCGTTGTGCGCGCTCCGGGGTCATGTGAGCCACAGGTGACTGGCCTGGACAATTAACTGTGTTTTATTTGTGTTTAACCCATTTTCGGGCATTTATGGATGTGAGATCAAAGCAATTCTCTGTGTAACTGTTGGCCCCAGTAATAATCATTTAGTTGTAGAAATGATTTACTTAAGCTTTTAGAGGGGAGTTACGTAAGGTGGGAGGGGCGAGGGGTGTATAAAGGTGCGCCTTGCCGCTCAGCACCTGGGTCAGTCTAGTCTCTACTCTCGTCGTGTCTGGTCGGGTCGTGTCTTGTCGTGTCCTAGCTGCAATGAAGGTAGTGTTTCGCTGGACAAGCGACGGAGCGAGCGAGCAAACGACTGAGAGACTAAGAGAGAGTGGAGCGAGAACTAGAGAGAGACTTGTAGGAGAAGTCGACCTTTTTGCCTGCCCTGTAAATAGACCTTTTTTCCCACTGTTTCACTGTAAATATTTCCTGCACCTATTTTTGCGCCTGTTTTTCCTGTTCTGCACTGTGGAATAAAACATCCTAAACGAGCATCCCGACTCAGCCTGAGTGTTTTGAAGAGGACCCCGTGACAATTGTGATTAATCGCATATTGAATTGCATGTTTAAAAGTGTTTTATTTTGCATTTCAAGACAGTTTTAAAGCCATAATGTACAGCAATTCTTAGCCATTTGGCAATCGCTGTAGTTATTTTCTTTGCCGTGTGATTATCCACAGGTCTGTGGCGACGTTGTCCGATCTGAGGCCCACTTGGCTGAGATGCTCCGGTTGTTGCACCTGCATGTTTAGCTCGGAGGTGCTAACTTAGACTAGACGTACTTCTCTGGTGCTGAAACTCTGCTTGGCGCAGGCTGAATTTAACTCTTGACTTGTAAATTGTAGCGTCTGGAAGTTTTTTAAAGTCAAATAAACAATTCAAAAGTCCAGAAGCTCCTCTGTTTCTCCATCACTGTGGTAAGTTTACTGAAACATGACGCTCGAAGTTCGAAAGGGAAACAGCCAGAGGAGCTTCCTACAGATGTGTAGAAGAGACGAGGAGTCGGCGAACTCTAACCGAAGTAAAAAGAAGAAAAAACAAATAAATCATTGCGTTTTTTTAGATGGGACAAAAGGCTGGGGAACTCTAATCATGGTAAGAAAAGAAAATAGCATGATGGACTACATTAATTAATTAATGTAATCCATAACGCTATTATTGACTATTGACTGTTCGTAAACAGTGGTGACGTAGGCTCGGATGTGCATTTTGGCAACAAAAGTGTGGCAGAACTCAGCAGTTTGTCAATCTCTGCGAAAGGATTATCGTCAAAAGATCGAGAATATTTCCTCAACACGCTGATTTTGACAAATGGTGTCCGACTGCCAGATCCTTGTGCGATCAATGAGTAAAACTTTAAATCTTTCCACCAGTAAAATATTGATTCTGAACCACACACTGAACAACCAGACATTTTGGTGCTATAAATGTTTTTATCTCCATCTTCTTATGTCTGTGTTCAGTCTGAATGAACCGGAATGATCGAGAAACAATGCCACTTCTGTTGCCAGAATGCATGCTCAGCTTTTTTTAATCACTTCCGCTCTAAAAGGGTCTGTGGGGTAGGATAAAACACACCTGCACACATCCTTCTGTGGATCACTGGAACTTTTCATCCCTGAAACTATTATTCTTTTGGATTAAACTGCTGCTTCAACCAAAAATACAATTACTAAATACCGTTTTACTGTTGCTGTCGTGTTTGATTATTATTTAATACACATCAATACATTCTGCTTTAAATCTTCAATACTGTTTGTCTGTTTTTTATTTAAACCTCAAGAAGAAGAACGAACCTTCTGATGCTGCCAGCTGGAATTACCCATTACTTACTGTGATCATAGTCATTCTCACAGCCAACAAGCTAGAAATAGACTTCTGATCTCACAGTGAATTTAAAAAACTCTTTCTATAGACAAAAGAATGTGGTTTTCAGCATTAAGTCATGGAACTTTCTTTTATATTCCCACGTGTCCTATTATCCGTGTAATCCCTCAGTGCTCCATGTGTGTACTAGTCTATTTGCTCTTATACTTGCTCTGATACAGCTCTAGATCATTCTAAAACTATTGAGGAAAGCTTCATTTCTGTCCTGTGAATGATACTTTTTTAGTAAATACCTGTAAAAAATAAGTATCTAGTTTTGATACAAGTTTTTGCATTGATTAGTATGTTATTTTTGATACTTTTGACAACCCAACTTCAAATTTGGACTTCAATTTGACTTATTTTTTCTCACTTTTATGAGTAATTATCAGTCAGACTTTTCTTTTACAAATTAGAACTTTTTTTGTTTTTTTTTTACCAATAAAGAAAGTTCATCTTTGAACATTTCCTCACACTAACACAGGCTGAAAATGAAATCCACCAAGGTTCTAGGATCTGTCAAAATGACTCAATGAGTCACATTTAAAACCAATAAAAAGCAGATTCACACTGAGTCACTGGAGCGTGTCATAAATTAAACACCCTGTACCTCATTTTATTCCACATATTTAAGAAAAGCTTGCCTTGTCTCAGTACAGATACACTGCGGTGTTTTTTTTCAGTGGGCGCTGTCCGTGGTGCTGAAAGAACACACTGACCTCTTGCATTGAAAATCATTACACAACTGTACCTCAGATGTGAAGTAAAGACATGCAAAGACAATATGGGATTCGCTGATAAAAAGTATAAGATAAAGGATTATTTTAGATGAATGGATTAATGAAACAAGTGTGAATTATACAAAATACAGCTATATTTTTTGAATATAAGAGTTGTGTTTTGTTTCATTCACACGTTTAACACACAAAAGCTGCATATTTAGGCTGAGTTCTTCTCTCAAAAAGAAAAACACTCTGTTCCACCTTGTGACATCACCTTCACTAGAATCATTTGGATAATTTCAGCCCTGGAATTGCCCATCTCTACTGAACCGAAGCTAAAAAGCGGCCGTTAACTTGAAAACAACCTCTTCACGACAGCACCAGGTGGAACAGAACATTTTGAGCTTCGGAGACGCAGACAGACTAAAAATAACAGGTTACTTAAACATGTGTGAATGAAACGAAACACGACTCCAGCTCCCACTTCATGAGAAAACAGGATTATAACACGATTTAAAGCACACAAGAGTCAATTTGGCGTCATATAGGACCCAATATAACAAGTTTAAGCCTCTGGTATGTATAGTTATCCAGACCATATGCAACATAACACATCTGGGACAAGAGCAAACATTGCAATTCGCCGTTAAGTCAAAAGTCATTTCCCAAAATGGCTAAGGTGTCCGTGCGCATACATTTAGAATATTCAATACATTATGCATGAGTTACCCGGGGTATATAGTATGGGAGCATGAGGAACGGGCCAAACTACCGCTCCACTTCTTTATGATCAGCATAATTAGGAAAGCGCTAGACACACAAAGGCTATAAAAAGATGCAGGTAGCGCAGAGAGAAGTGGACACAGAACAAAAAAAAGTGGGGAAAAAAGCTCCACTCGGGCTCGTACCATCTGTCTGACTAATCGCGTTTGCATTCTGGAGCCGTCGTCGTCCAAGTTTGCGATTTCTCAAGATGCAATGAGGTCTTCCACAAAGCTCCATAAGTAGGCCCGGTTAGTTGGTGGAAGTGGGAGTTGGCGAGACAAAAGTTTACTTCAACCTATTTTTTGCGCAAATAATGAATACAGAAATGTTATTTGTCTTGTTAGGTGAGGGCAAAGCATATAGGGACGTTTTAATAGAAAGAAATGCAAATAATTAGGGAACGTTATAAACACAAGTCTACAGAACATCTAATTATATAGACATTATCAAGGCGAGTTTATTTGTACAGCACAATTCGTACACAAAGTAATTCAAAGTGCTTTACAGAATAAGAAAAAAACATTAAAATCACAAAACAAACAAATCAAAGCATAAATAAGCACCATATAATTAAAAAGAGAAAGAGACATTAAATCAGAGAGAAGAGTGCGGAATGAAAAATGAAAACTTTCCAGTCAGACGCAGTTAAACAGAACTGTTTTGAGTCTGGATTTAAATGGAGTCAAAGTCGAGTCTGTCTCACATGTTCAGACTTTTCCAGGTTTTAGCAGCAGGAATCTGAAACTCTGACTCCCCGCGTTTAGTCCTGGTTTAGTCCTGGTTTAGTCCTGGTTTAATCTTAGTTTAGTCCTGGTTTAGTTTTAGTTTAGTCTTAGTTTAGTCCTGGTTTAGTCCATGTTTAGACGTAGTTTAGGCCTGGTTTGGTCTTAGTTTAGTCCTGGTTTAGTCCATGTTTAGTTTTCGTTTAGTCCATGTTTAGTCTTAGTTTAGTCCTGGTTTAGTTTTAGTTTAGTCTTAGTTTAGTCCTGGTTTAGTCCATGTTTAGACGTAGTTTAGGCCTAGTTTAGTCTTAGTTTAGTCCTGGTTTAGTCCTGGTTTAGTCCATGTTTAATCTTAGTTTACTCCTGGTTTAGTTTTAGTTTGGTCTTAGTTTAGTCCTGGTTTAGTCCATGTTTAGTTTTCGTTTAGTCCATGTTTAGTCTTAGTTTAGTCCTGGTTTAGTTTTAGTTTAGTCTTAGTTTAGTCCTGGTTTAGTCCATGTTTAGACGTAGTTTAGGCCTGGTTTAATCTTAGTTGAGTCCTGGTTTAGTCTTAGTTTAGTCTTAGTTTAGTCCTGGTTTAGTCCTGGTTTAATCTTAGTTTAGTCCTGGTTTAGTCCATGTTTAGTCTTAGTTTAGTCCTGGTTTAGTCCATGTTTAGACGTAGTTTAGGCCTGGTTTAGTCTTAGTTTAGTCCTGGTTTAGTCCGTGTTTAGACGCAGTTTAGGCCTGGTTTGGTCTTAGTTTAGTCCTGGTTTAGTCCATGTTTAGTCCATGTTTAGTCTTAGTTTAGTCCTGGTTTAGTTTTAGTTTAGTCTTAGTTTAGTCCTGGTTTAGTCCATGTTTAGTCTTAGTTTAGTCCTGGTTTAATCTTAGTTTAGTCCTGGTTTAGTCCATGTTCAGTTTTCGTTTAGTCCATGTTTAGTCTTAGTTTAGTCCTGGTTTAGTCCTGGTTTAGTCCATGTTTAGTCCATGTTTAGTCTTAGTTTAGTCCTGGTTTAGTTTTAGTTTGGTCTTAGTTTAGTCCTGGTTTAGTCCATGTTTTATTTTCGTTTAGTCCATGTTTAGTCTTAGTTTAGTCCTGGTTTAGTCCATGTTTTATTTTCGTTTAGTCCATGTTTAGTCTTAGTTTAGTCCTGGTTTAGTCCTGACTCTGGCACCAGCAGGAGGCCGGTCCCTGAGCTCCTCAGATGCAGATGGACTTTGGAGAGACTTGTACATGAGCAGAGCTGCTTTAAAGTCTCTGAGCCACAGGGGGCAGTGCAGAGACCTGAGACCAGGACGCACTTCCTGGTCAGAGCCCGATGTCTCACAGCTCGTTTGCAGAGGCCAGTGAGAGGCTGTTACAGTATCTAACCTACTGGAGACAAACACGTGGATAAGCCTCTCCAAATCTGCTTTAGACAGTAGACCTTTGACTTTTGCGGGGGTTTTTTTGGACAGTAAATGGCTGCAGATGTTATTTCTAAGAGAATTTAAGTATTTTATCCTCCACTTATATTTCTCAGTTTAACGCTGACTCACAAAAGCTATATTTACACCATGATCTTCTCTTGACACCACTGGCACACCACTATTTAAACCGTGACATATTTCTGTCTAACTGAAGTCTTCTGGCCTTCGTAGTCACAATGGCTTTATAAACCTCCTCCTTTGGAACCATAGTAAAGGGGCTTGAACACTCAATGATCAGACTATGTTCTTTTTCGAAATCACACTATGTTGACATTTCAGTTCCCCCGGGCCTGCATTACTGATGGTAAATAAACTTCTCCTGCTTAAGACGTCCAGTTGGTCTCCAGCCTTTTACTTCCGCCCTTCTTTGGACAAGCTAAAAACTTCTACAGCATTATTGATTTGATGTGACGGTTAAAGTTCACGTCTGAGTCCATTATTACCAAGCTTTTTGTTTTTTTTTACATGTGGAAATTACATCATTGCTTTTCTAAGTACCGCATAAAAACTTACAAAAATGTCTAACAGCTTAGTTGCTTGGTGCATAATGTATTCACTAATAGATCTATTTGCTGAAAGGATACAGACATTTAAATATTTGCATTAACCTCATGCGTTCATGCACTTACAAGACGAATTAGCTCGTCTGTCATCTTGTATAGGGGTGAGAGTGGCACAGCGGGTAAAGCGTGCGGCTAAAAACAGGATCATCACTAGTTCGAATCAAGCACAAACTATATAAACACGTCGATATGAGGAGAATAAGAACTGACTCCGTAGCCAGACGAATAGTTACGTGACAGAAGTTTCATAATATCGGGGGATGCAAAAGAGACAAAAGAGACCGTCAGCACACAGAATATACATAGAAGAGGCACGGAGAATATACATATGAGGCGAAAGTACATGTGCAAAAACAGGAGGAGGCTGCACGTGCTCCAGTAGAACAGGGAGTACTTAATGTCAGTTGTATGTCATTAAACAAAAATATGAACTCTTATAGCCACTGGAAACTCCCTGATACAACCACTGCTGCGCTGTTGCCCTGTTGTAAATCTCACACACACCAGGAGGAACATTTCCTACTTACATACATGACAAACTCTCTGAATTTACAGTTTTATGAAGGCAAGGAAACTTCTTTTGTACAGCATAATTCGTACACAAAGTAATTCAAAGTGCTTTACAGAATGTTACGACCCAGCTCTTCTAGGGACCGCGGAAGTAACAAAATAACCAAGATGTAAAATGGAATAAATAAGGCAATTTAATTAAAAGGAATGTACAAGTTAAATTAAACAAAACAGGCTAAAATATGTACATAAAAGAACCTAAACTAAGAAACACAAGGACGGGACTGAAATACGAGTTTTGTGCCAAAACGGGTCACGTAGGTCTGTACAAAAACACAAGTGACGGACTAAGGGACACATAACAAAATCACAAAAGTCCCTAAACAAAAGTCACATAAACCTACAAACAGAATCTAGTGACAACTAAAAAGACACAAAACAGAACTAAACTAAACTAGTGTCTCACACACAAAGTTAGACTCACACACTAAAGAGACACAAACAGAAACTGGCCACAAAGGCCACAGCCCCGAACAGGTGAGCGGAATCTTCTTAAATAGGGGGAGGAGGCTGGAGGTGAGGTGGGAGTGGCCAAGGGTTGAAGTTCCCACCAATCAGGGACCAGGGCTTACACAGCAAGAATCCAAATGACAAAACAATTAAAGCACACAACACAAATCTAAAGAACTGGAGGCCTGGGGCCGTAACACAGAATAAGAAAGATAATCAAATCACGATACAAACAAATCAAAACATAAATATTCATCCAAAAATGTAAAAGAAAGAGACTTTTATTGCCGAGTTACTCATTTTTGTATTTTTTTCCTCTCTTTCTACTTAAAAGGTTGAATTCTGTGCTGGTAGGAATGTTATTGCCACAGAGAGAAGTGATGCCATCAGGTCTGTCCATTTGCCACCTACTTGACTATGCAGAGATGTTATCGCTTTGTCTGGAAGGTCCCGCAGTGTGGCATTAATCTGAGCTATCAAGCAGAAGGTACAGCAGGCAAACTTACTGGTCAGATCTGTGAAGAAGCTGCCGAATGTTCAGTGCTGCTCAAATGAAGAATATACAATTTCAAGGTGTTTTCTGAGCATCTAAAACACCACCAGCGCACCACCCGGTATAAGGTGTTTGCCGCTGCTGCCATACGTAATTTAACAGTATCTTTTTATGTTTCTATAATGGTTAACCCACCAATATATGCGAGATCTTTTTATCAAAACCAGATCTTTAATGCTAAAATAGAACTACCGTTGCTATCCACACATTTTCAAGTTTAGTGTTTTTCCAAAAAATCACACCAAAGTTTCATCCAAAGCAAGTCTCCGGGAACAGCTGAAACTATTTGGAACTCGATAACAAAAGAGACTTTGCAAAACGACATAAAAACAAAGCAGCGAGAATGCAGCTGTGATCTGCGCCAAAGGTGCTCACACAAAATATTCACATTTTCGGTTATTATTTGGTGAACAAGGACGATTTTGTTATTCCAAATGGTCATTTTCTAGAAATTGTTGATTTGAAACAAGTTTTTGATTTACTATGAAGTTCATTGCTGTAATACATTTGTTAAACACTGTATTTGTTCTTATTCAGACAGGATTTTGGCCAAGCTTGTGCTTAAAAGGAAACGATGAAACAAAAACAGATGCTTAAAGGAGCTGTAACTGACTTTACTATATTAAAACAAACTTAAAACAAACTTAAAATGCGCATTCATTGTGTGACTTTTCTCGTAAAGGGTCCGTCAAATGCTTTTGTCCATGGAGATGTTGTTGCTTTGTCTGGAAAGTTAAACCTTTGCATTTTTATTTTTATTTAACCTTTATTTAACCAGGAAAGCCCCGTTGAGATTAAAAACCTCTTTTTCAAGGGAGTCCTGGTCAAGAGGCAGCAATACATTCACACAGTTACAATATTACAGACAAATACAGAGGAGATCTATCTTCATGAACCAAACCAGACCAGGTTATTATTTGTCTGACCATTTTCTTAGTCCAACCGGTCATTTTCTTAATGAATAATGATGAAATGGTTCATTTGAAACAAGTTTTTGATCTACTATGAAGTTATTTCTGTTTTCTTGTTTTCATGACAGGTGGTTTAATAAATCTCTTAAGCTCTGTACGTGAAGAAAAAATGTCATACTGTGGAAACTTCCAGGTAAATCTTAGACATCTCCGAGGAAACACACCCTACATCACAAAAGTTAAACTCGCCTTTGCATGTCGACCCTTCTCGAAACCTCAGCTTGTCGGTTTATGGTCAAATGAAGCCAGCAGCCATGTTTTTAAGAGGCAGGACTTCATTTTTAACCCACTGCTTGTCGGAAGTCCCAAACTATTCAATATGTAAAAGCGACCGAAAACAAAAACAACCTGGATTGACAAACTGGAGGCAGCATTTCGAAAAAAAAACTACCTGTTTTCCCCAAGCCCTCACCACTGTCGTCTATACTCGTATTTACCTCAAATCCTAATGACTCGAGTATCCTTCATTAAGATGTTTTACTGCTGCGATTTTGCTAAAGGCGACCACTACCTCTAACTCTTCCTTATTCTTTATTCTTGTGGTATTTCCAGAGGCGCATGTTCCCTCATTGCAAATGCATATTGATTAATTTGAGCGATTTTAGTGCAGAATGTAACCAAGCCTGTAGAAAACTCTGTAATTGGATTTCTCTAGCAGGATTACGCGTGGTGTGTCTCGAGAATGCATATGGGGGACCGCTAACTGTCCGCGGCTGCACGTGCGGACGAAAACGTAGCACCCGTAGCTTCTTCTTCCTATTCTTCTTCAATTTAAATGCAAATACCGATCCGGCGCAACTCTTGTCTTGCAAAATGGGAGATTTAATTTTTATTTTCCGACACTTTAAAACCATAAACGGCGTAAAGAGCATCTGGGAAGGTCACTAGCTCGAATGCGTGTTTACTTTTGGGGCTAAATTGATTATCGCTGGAGTCTTTATGGGCGGATTACGAGCGTGTCACCTCCACAGCGCAGAGGAGAAGCTTTCATGAAGGATAGTGTTTGATAGAGCATACCGCGGCCGCTTCGCAACGACGTGCGACACCAAAGGAAAGCCAGGTTGCACAAATTTCCATAAAAGTCCATAAACACTTCATACATATTAAGGGAGAGGCTTGGATCGCAGCAGGAGGAGAGGGACAGAGGTGAGAGATACCTGGTGCAACAATGCAACTTTTTGTGGTCTTAAAGAGCCCGTATTAGGATGTTTTATGATCTACTAGTATGTGATAAACAAAAACATGCCTGGAGTTGTGTTTTGTTTCATTTACACATGTTTAACACACAAATCCTAAACATCTAACGGGGAACTCCGGCACATTTAAAGCTAAAGTTCGTTGCTAGAGGTGGTCGAATACTGTCAGAAGCCAAAAAACGACACAGATCAGTGTTGCCTTGGTCTCACTGTGGCAGTGAGTCTGTCAAGGCAACAAACTAGTGTAGTGATGGGGGCAAGTTCTTTACTTCCACATAAAACACCAATTTGCTTCACACTGAAAAGGCTTAACACCATTTTCTAACCCGTCTTACAACAACCACGAGTCTAACAAACAAAACGCTCTGCCTGGTTCACTCATTAGTGTCTGGAAACATAAAATAACTTCATAAGCAGCCTTAGCCTTACCTTTGTTGATTTCCCACTGTGCAAGCGAAAGCCCAAAAGACTCGACCGTCGACTCCAGCGGCGGCGAGCGGCTCGAGGCGCCAGAAGCAACAAGTGAAGATTGACTACTGACGGTGAAGAACAATAGAAACTGAAAGTTGTTGACAGAAAATGGTTCAGGAATGGATTTTTTTAGCGTTTTTCAAAAAATATAACTCACTTGCAAATAAATGGAGTCAGAAATGATGTCTTTTGTGTTTTCACATGTGCAGTGGGAAATCAACAAAGGGAAGTGTAAGGCTGCTTAAAAAGTTGTTTCCAGACACTAATGAGTGAACCAGGCAGAGCGTTTTGTTTGTCAGACTCGTGGCTGTTGTAAGACGGGTTAGAAAATGGTGTTAATTTCTTCAGTGTGAAGCAAACTGACATTTTAGGTGGAAGCTAAAAACTTGCCCAGTTCACTACACTAGTTTGTTGCCTTGACAGACTCACTACCGAGGCAACACTGATCTGTGCCATTTTTTGGCTTTAGAAACGGGTTTAGAAAGCTGCTAACTAACAGCTGTTAAAGCATTTCTGTATTCGTGCCAACACATCTGCTGTTCCCGGGGTATCCAAAGCCAGGTCACCATGCTCTGTCTTTATCCATCCCTGTTAAAACAACAGGCTGTTGCTTTGTTCTGTCTCATCATTTCGAAAAGTGGTATTCACAGCAACACCCTTTGAGATCCTTGGGGACAATCTGTTCGATGCCCCAGCTGACCCAGACAAGTCGTCTCTGTTTGGGTGTTGTTCAGATCATTTCTATAGCCTGGATTACCTCATGCTGGTTTTATGACGTTTGTCCACTGCAGAAGAAGCCTGTGTTTTGTCTGCTGTTCAGATTCGGCAAAGACGGACCTTGTGTGAGGAACAGAAGGTTTTGTTGTTCATTTTCCTGTGATTGTGTGCATAATTGTTTCAATAAACCCTGACTTTTTGATTGAAGGCAATTCTTCACCAGATTTTATTTTTCCTCAGTTGTAGAAATCCACAACATGTCATGTGGTAATACAGGAATTGCTCCATTGAGTTTTTAAACTCCATACACCTTCACTAGAATCACATTGGTGATTTCAGACCTAGAATTACTGTAAGTGTAAAATGTTTATATTCTACTCAGACCCAGATGTGCGATAGATTTACGACAATGTGCTAGAGTTTCCAGTCCAGTATAAGAGTCGTGTTTATGTTAAGTTACGGCTGACACCTCCACGCGCCTTTTTTCACTAGAGCACGTACAGCTGCTTGTTGTTTTCCTCCATGTGCTCTGCCCATAGTAGTTCAATCCTATATACTAAAATATGTTATGCGTGTACACCTACGTTGTAATCTCATTATCATAATGGTCTAAGTACTCGTGAAGTCCTTTGTCAAGAAAGTCGATCCTGCCCCATCTGAAGTGACAACTTGCTGGTACCAGTATTATTAAAGTGTTGTGCACCCTGAGTCTGAGTGCTTCTATCAAAACCCATCACTTCAAAACAATCACCAATCAGTACTCAACGTTTAAGGTAGTTTAAAGCGTACAACAGTGGGTCAACAGTGCAAAATACAGGACATTCAAACTGCAGCAGAAGCTTATCTGAATTAAGGGTGCACTGTATAACTTTTCCGAAGAGTATCAAATCTACTTGTCTCCATGGCAACGGTGTTAATGCATTGCCACAAATAGTCCACAGTGGCATTAATACATCTATTTGCAAATTACACAGAATTGACAAGCTTTAAACCATGTTATAATAGTGTTTCCTCATCACAAACATCTGGAGTTGTGTTTTGTTTCATTTACGCAAGTTTGAGTAACCTTTTATTATTAGTCTGTTTTCATCCAAAGCTCTATATGCTCTGGTCCACCTTGTGAGGTCATGAAGTGGCTGTTTTAAAGTTAACAGCTACTTTTTACCTTTAGTTCTGTAGAGATTGGCAATAAAAAGGATGAAAGTGAGTGTTTTGGGGTCTGAAAACTCAGCCAAAATATGCAAAGTTTGTGTGTGAATGAAACAAAACACAACTCCAGGTATGTTTGTGATGAGGAAACATTATAACATAAATCAGAAAATGGCATAATATGAGCGCTTTAAATGGATACAAATGTTTGGGGACTAAACTTAACATTTTGAGGATGCAACTTGTTGTGAACTGGCAAACACTCACAACATCATAAGCCTCTACCTTGAAAGTGTATGTTTCGTCTTGCCCGGGAACTGAACCCAAAACCTTCACACTTGTAAGGATTTGCACTCCTTTGTCCTGACTTTAATGCAATAACTTTGATGCTAAATGTCCCCTTCTTGCTCTTTTTGTGGAAAGTTACTCTAAAAACCCTTCACTACACGCTGCACTCTGCCTGACCCACTACTCCAGAACCTCAGATTATTCCACATCATTGGACAGTTAGTCACAGGAAGTGCTTTGTTATTCGTTCTTTTGCATATTTCAGCTTGAAGTTGGGGGGAAAAGCAATAAGGCAACCCGCCCAGTGACACAGAGAGGGCGTTTAGAAGCTACACAGATCACTACTAGAGAGAATCTAACACAATTCCGTGGCTTAGACTTAGAAACGCTTTGTTGATACTCAAATAAATTATGTAAAATCACATAAATGGACTCTGGAGGACTTGGAAATTGCGATAAAATACAGGTTATTCTTTCAATCTGCATGGATGTAGCCTGCAGCCTGCATTCTAACAGCGTTGAGGGTCCATCACTTGCTTTCTATAGAGGTGGAATGTGCCACAGTATGACATTAAACAGCTCTACCTTAAGCCAGGCGTATGCTGCATGATTTTTGGCCCTTTTTGAAATGATTTTTCACTCGTGCGTCTGTTTTTGGGATTGAGTTTTGGCTTAATCGTGCATCGTGCTTCGTGTAGTTTACATGGGGTAACTTGAACCAATGAACACCTCACGACCGGCTCCCGATCGGCAATCGTAGGTCGCAAGAATATCGAACCCGTTTGAAATCCAGTCGCCTCTCGTGAGGGTTTCGCACTGTTGAAGTCATTTGTATAGTGTTAGAACATGAATCGTGACCTGTGAACTTTTAAATCCAGCGATTTGGTTGTACAGTTTGAGCTGGGGCTGAGTGAAACGATTGGAAATATTGTGCAGTGTACTCCCGGCTTTATATTTATTCAATTACAGGTTTGTGTAAAATCCTTTAGTCATCCAGGTAGAATCCATGGCAAAGGAGAGAGTTAAATTTGTCAACTGGACAAAGTTTGTTTAGTTGAATAGCTTCGCAGCTTTTGTTAACAATAGGTGTGGCCAGGCCAGACCCAGAGGTGTGAAAAAACCCATCATGGCTCCATACTTACAATAGACAAACTACAACAATAGAAACTGTTAACAAATAGGGTTGGTTTCAAAGTAATTCCTGATATCCAACTTCTCCCCCTGACAGGCAAATCTGCAAAATGTATTCGACTAAATAAACTCTGTCCAATTGACTAATTTAACTCTCTCCACTGTCATCAATTATAGCTCAAAAATACCTAATACTCTTAAAAAAAGCTGAAGCCATAGTTCGGCTAAAAATGAGATTTGACATTTATTATTTCGAGAGGAGCAGCTGAGGTGGTTCGGGCATCTGGTCCGGATGCCTCCTGGACGCCTCCCTCGGGAGGTGTTCCGGGCATGTCCCACCGGTAGGAGGCCCCGGGGAAGACCCAGGACACGCTGGAGGGACTATGTCTCTCGGCTGGCCTGGGAACGCCTCGGGGTCCATCCGGAGGAGCTGGAGGAAGTGGCTGGGGAGAGGGAAGCTTGGGAGCCCCTGCTTAGACTGCTGCCCCCGCGACCCCGGATAAGCGGAAGAAGATGGATGGATGGATGGATTTATTAAAGATGGACTATGTATAAATATTTTAGTTGGGGGTCGGTCACCTCCTTGTTTCTATGGATACGTCACTTCTCTGCCTTGAATGTTCCACAATATGACATTAAACAGCTCTACCTTTACATTTATTCAATCACAGGTGGTTTTATAGCTCAAAAACACCTTGAAAAACAGGGATTCTGACTGTGAGCGGGGGTCGCCTCTCCACAGATCTGACCTGTACCTTGGTCTGGTTCGGTTTCCGTGAAGATCGAAAGGTTTAATGCCATACTGTGAAACATTCCAGACAAACCAATAACATCTCCATCGAGGAAAGTATTTGACGGACCCTCCACCGGTAAAGTTACACAATGGTTTGGTCTGGTTTGGTTCTTATTTGTACAGCGACAAATTTACATTAACCAAGACGTCACAGGAAAGATGCTGGTGCAGGTTACAGCAGGAACCTTCGTAGTCTCTGAGTAGGTTGGTGGAAATACTAAAAGTACAGCTTCAGGGTATATATATATATATATTCAATGCACCTTTAACCTACATTTAGAGGACACGCCCAAGTATTCCTCAGTCTCAGTACATGGACAGAGTATACAGCAGTACTGCACTAGGACAGATTAATGAATGGCTGCAGGTGCCTGGGTTTAGGTAGTACTTATTCACACGAGAGAGAGAGGCCTGGATTTCAGCACTGAAACGAGCAGCCCAAATGAGAGACGCTTCTTCTTCTTCTTCTTCTTCCCGAGTGGATAATCGTCTTGAGAACCAAAACACAAAATTAGAATAAACAACTTCACCATCATGTCCAATGTTGTTTGTAATTAGGGATGAATTAGTATTACAATTGTTGTCAGTGTAAAAGTTAGATTTGATTTGAACATGTCTACTTCATATCTGGGCACACACTGCAAATTTCTCTGATCTGGCCAAGATTTTAAGACTTATATCAGGTTATTCATCTTATTTTCTGATTTATTATTTACTTATTAGTTCTGAGACTGCTCCATTCAACTTGTGATGTATCTTGTCAAATATCTTGCTGCATGGACAGATAATTTCACTACTTTTAAGTCATTTTCTGATAGATTTAAGTGTTTATATCTTAAATTTTGGGCAACGTTTTTGTTGCAATCCAGGCAATGATGGAGCGTAACAAAGTAAAAGTAGTACTGCATTGTATTTAAGATGTTGTATCTAAAAAAATGTTACGTATTTACTTAAGTAGATTTGAATGTGGATAACTTATACTTTTGACTTTGATTTAAGAGCAGATATCTGTACTTAATACTCCACTACATTTCCGAACAAAACTGAAAAGGAAAAGTATTTATATAGTTTTTAATACAGTTTGAGACCTGCTGAAAAGGCCGAGCGGTTTGTTTTTAACATGTCCACAGTTTGAGCAAACAAAAATATTCAAAAACAAAAACAGCTAGGAAAAAAATATTGATTCAGTCGGTTCAGCTGAACAAAATTCAGCACAAATCACTATCAGAATCAGCTCACTGAAGCTTTATTAGATCTCAAAATACACACAAATGATTTGACTTTTTACTCTTTAAGTGCGTTTTTACTTAAATCGATATTTCCATGTGAAACTTTTACTTAAAGGTGCATTATCTAACTTTTCTGTTGGTGGGTCCGCAAACCGATCTGTCTCCATGGAGATGTTATTGCCTTGTCTTCAGATTTCCACCGTATGACATTATCTATAGCCATGGAGACGAGCAGATGACAGGTTAGATCTGTGGAGAGGAAACGCCAGGGTCGGACTGGGGACAAAATTCGGCCCTCACCCCGACCAAAACGAAACTGAGGACGGAGGGGTTGTGATCGCTATCGTAACGCGGAGAAACTGAGGATTATTTTAGCGGCAGCAATACTTTATGGGTAGCTAAACCGTGAGTGAGACAGGCGTGTTTAAAATATATAAGGAAGGGGCCGCTTCAAGATGAAAGTGGGGGCAGGAACAGACCCACACTTGCCCAAATTGGCCACCAGGCATTTGCCCAGTTGGACAAATTGCCACTCACAGTATGAACGCACGTTTTTCTCGGCATTTTTGTCCATAAACACACCCGTGATCAAAGGCGGTGCTACCAGTAGGCAAAAGTAGTCGGCTGCCCCCCAAACCTGGATGGGCCCCCAACTAATGGCCGAAGCCTCAGAGCAATTTGATTTTCTCTCAATATGACATTAAATGAGAGTAGTTAACTTTTAAACAATAATAATAATCGTACGTAATGGATGTAAACAAAAAATATAATTGTACTAGCAAAAATTAAAACTAATAAAGCTAAAACTAACTAATAAGACAAGTTTCCAGTCCACCATAATTCAAGTAAATAGAGATGTCTTAAGAACAATGTGGAAAAACAGATAATAAATATATATTAAAACAAAACAAACAAACAAAAAAACAAAACTGGGCAATATAGTGAGGGCCCAAAACTCAAGTTTGCCTGGGGCCCCCAAACTGGTAACTCCGCCATTGCCCGTGATAAATGCAATGTACCTTCAAGGCAAAAGCAACAACATCGGCATCGAAACAAGCACCTGGTGGACCGTCTACCAGAAAGTAAGTAAAACAAAAAAGAGTACTTCTTCCACCAGTGCAGATAAAATCACACAGAATCAAGAAATCAAAATCTTACAAACAGTTCCTTCAACAACTGCCATTTTTTAGACTATCTCGAAACCCCAATCACAAGCTTTTAGTCGACATAATAGAACATTTGACTGCATTTCCTCTCCGAGTAAATGAAAACGATAACTGCGACTCTGCCTCCCCAGCACCTTCGTCAAACCAGATTCACCGTTATTTGAAATGACAATTCCTGAACCCGACTTTGACATTTCGGTAACATGCGGACTCCACTCGAGCTACTGTCCTCGTCTCACTTTCTATGAACTCCCACTGCACTTGTAGACTCCTCGCTCTGTATGCAGCCCCAGTCCACTGTCAGCCTTATTTTTATTCCTTATTTTATTATCAATTCTAAGTATATCCTTCAGCGGTGCCAGCACAGCCAGTGTCCTGTGGCAGCGGAGTGGCAGTGTGTTGTCATGTTTGAGTCGGGAACGCGCCGGTTTGAGGCTGCTGCAACCTTGATTTTTCCAGGTTTTGCCGTATACGTGTGATTTCTGCAGCTCGAACTCGCGTGTATTTCATTTGCGTGGCATTCTGGAAGTCCTTCATTGAGCGTCGTTTAGCCACGCGTTTCCGAACGATGGGGGATCTGGACCGTTGCCATGGCGATTTCCAATTTAAACAAAATATATCATTTGAATGGTCCTCAACAGCCCTCCACAGACTATGCTTTTGCTAGTCACGGTTTTCAGTCGCTGGCTATAAATTATAGGTATTCAGATTCAAGAACACGGTCATAAGGTTATGCAAATTAGCCCTGGTCTAGTCCATGGTTTAGTCCTTGTCCTAGTCCTGGTTTAGTCTTGGTTTAGTCCTTGTTTAATCCTGGTTTAGTCCTACTGTATTTTGAGTGGTTTAGTCAAGGTTTAGTTGTAGTTAATCCTGTTTTAGTCCAAGTTTAGTTCTTCCTTAGTCTTGATCTAGTCCTTGTTTGGTCCTGATCTACAGTAGTCTGAGTTTAGACCTGGTTTAGTACTTGTTTAGTCCTGGTTCAGTCCTAATTTAGTTCTCGTCTACTCCTTTGGTTTAGATAAAACCAGTCCAGACCTAATCCAGCCCTAGTCCAGCCCTAATCTAGCCCTAATCCAGCCCTAGTCCAGCCCTAATCCAGCCCTGATCCAGCCCTGGTCCTGGTCTGGCCTGGTCCTAGTCTAGACCTTGTTTACTCCTCCCCGAGTCCCAGTTTAGTCCTGGTTCAGCCCTAATTTAGTCCTGGTCTACTCCTTTGGTTTAGATAAAACCAGGCCAGCCCTAGTCCAGCCCTAGTCCAGCCCTAATCCAGCAATGATCCAGCCCTGGTCCTGGTCAGGCCTGGTCCTAGTCTAGACCTTGTTTAGTCCTGGTTTAGTCCTTGTTTAGTCACGGTTTTCGTTTGTTTTACTTCTGATATAGTCCTGGTTCAGTCCTTGTTTGGCCCTGGTTCAGTCCGAATTCAGTCCTCATTTAGTCCTGGTTTAGTCCTGGTTTAGGTAATCTGCTGACCCTGCTACATCTTATTTTTCCCTTTTTTGTCCCAATCCTACCCTGGGAATTTCAGATCTCACCTTCTATCTCCACAGCCCGACCCACTGACGGAAAGAAAAGAATATGTCATATGTCAAAAACCTTGGAATCTTCTTATAGCTGATCCAGACACAAGAAAAATATATAACACATGTAGTTATGCAGCCTGGTCCATGGTCTAGGCCTGGTCTAGGCCTGGTCTAGGCCTGGTCTAGGCCTGGTCTAGGCCTGGTTGAGTCCTGATCAAGTCCTGGTTGAGTCCTGATCAAGTCCTGGTTTACTTCTGGTTTAGTCAATCATAGTTAATCTTGTTTTAGTCCTAGAGTAGTTCTTGTTTAGTCTTGATCTAGTTTAGTCCTGGTTTAGTCCCTATTTGATCCCGATTAAATTCTAGTTAATCTTGTTTTAGTCCTAGTTTAGTCTTGATCTAATTCTAGTTTAGTCTTGGTTTAGTCCTTGTTTACTCTTGATTTAGTTGTTGTTAATCATGTTTTAGTCCCTTTTTAGTCCTGGTTTACTTCTGGTTTAATCCTGGTTTAGTCAGTCATAGTTAATCTCGTTTTAGTCCTAGTTTAGTTCTTGTTTAGTCTTGATCTAGTTCTAGTTTAGTTTTAATCTAGTCCTAGTTTAGTCTTGATCCAGTCCACGTTTAGTCTTGATCTAGTCCTAGTTTAGTCCTGGTTCAGTCCCGGTTAAGACCCTGTTTTAATCCTAATTTAGTCCTGGTTTAGTCCTTTTTTACCTCTGGTTTATTCCCTTTTTAGTCCTGGTTTAGATCTGGTTTAATCAAAGTTAGTCTTGTTTTAGTCCTTGATTAATAGTTGTTTAGTCTTAATCTAGTCCTAGTTTAGTTCTGGTTTAGTCCCGGTTTAGCTCCTGATTTCGTTGTTGTCAAGAAGGTTTTAATCCTGTTTTAATCCTGTTTTAGTCCTGCTTTAGTCCTGTTTACCTCTGTCTTAGTCCCCTTTTTAGTCTTGGTTCACTTCTGGGTTAGTCCTGACATAGTCCACTCTTAGTCCCGGTTCAGTACTAGTTTAGTCCTGGTTTAGGTAATCTTCTGACCCTGCCACATCTTATTTTCCCTTTTTTTTTCAGTCCTACCCTGGGAATTTCAGCCCTCGCCTTCTATCTCCACAGCCCGACCCGCTGATGGAAAGAAAAGCGTATGTCAAAAGCCTCGGTAGCTTATTATAGCTGATCGATATTGGCGCGGCGACTCATTCGTTTGGCGCTGACAGCCCGCCGCACACTATCTGCCTCGTGTCAGGGCTCAGTGAGGTAATAGGAGCTGAGGGAGCCACGTTCGCCGGACAAGCCCTGATAGATACGCCCCGAAAATGTGCGCGCTCCAGATAGAAAGATGGAGAGGGGACAGGCGGCGAAATATAAGGGACCAAATGGAGAGATTTTGACTGATATACGGGCTCTGTGACGAAATTGAGATGCAGGATTTGCACCGGGGTCTGCAGCGACGCCGGGATTAGACCGCCTTCTGTATGGAGATACTGGAGCGCACGAGGAATTAGTGGGGAAATAATGAGATTTTGACTATTGCGGGAATATAAGGAGGGCTCGGCGGTGGGTTAGAAATGCGTCACGCGGTCCATCGCTTCAGAATCACGCTTCAGACACAACGGAAGGAAATCGCAAAATCACACGTACTATTTGCATAACCTTTTCTTAAACGAGGTAAAAACTACATAGACCATGATCCTTTGCTCCAAGTTAGCCAACATGAACAAATGGCTTTTATTCAGTCATATTAATTAAATGTACAGTATATAACTTTCTGGCGGTGACATGTAAAGCGCGTGATTCTAAGGAAATACAAAGGAGAAAAAATGAGTTACAAAGCCTCACTGCGGAACATTCTCCAGATAAGATAATATTAGATAAGTTTTACACTATATTGTGCTCAAAGAAACAACATTTTAGCAGCAGGAGGCCAAATAAGAGTCGAGTTTGTGAAGATGCTCAAGGGCACATTTTTTCAGTGCAATGAACATAACCAACAGGGTTACATACTGTGGCTTTAATCAGGTTTGACTACCCCAAATTTAAGACTTTTTTAAGACCACTTAAATGAAAATTAAACCTAACATCGCACCCATTATGCAGGCGAAAAACTCCAGATCCAATTGTAATAATGGCCATGATTCACTGTCTTAAATAACAAAAAAAAAAAGGTTTCTTATAAAATCTCATTCAGAACTTATAATCGTCTGCATTGCTTAGAAAATGGTCCAGAAATTATTTATAACATTCTAACTAAACTAAGCTTTCACATCGTCTTGTCTCACGTTGCACTGTCGCCCGGTTGAGAATACAAAAAAAAATAGGCTCATGAAATTTAAGACCTTTGTGAGAAAAATAAGACTTGGACAACATAATTTAAGACTTTTTAAGGTCTTAATTTAGGAACATGAAATTTAAGACCTTTTTAAGACCCTGCGGCTACACTGTTAAATATTAATGTTAGGGAGCCTTTTGAGCACAAATATTATATCAGTATTTTACAGTGAGGTTCTGAAAATTTGCACCCTATTGGTGAAACTTTGCACTATTTGTGAAAATTTGCACTCTATTGGTGAAAATGTGCACTCTTACTGAAAATTTGCACTCTATTTGTGAAAATTTGCACTCAACTGGTGGAAATTTGCACTCTATTGGTGAAAATTTGCACTCTGTGAAAATTTGCACTCAATTGCAGAAAATTTGCACTTTTGCTGAAAATTTGCACTCTATTTGTAAAATATTGCACTCTATTGCTGAAAATTTGCACTCTATTGGTGAAAATTTGCACTCTATTTGTGAAAATTTGCACTGAACTGGTGAAAATTTGCACTTTTGCTGAAAATTTGCACTCTATTTGTAAAAAATTGCACTCTATTGCTGAAAATTTGCACTTTATTGATGAAAATTTGCACTCTGTTACAGAAAATTTCCACGCTATTACTGAAAATTTGCACTCTATTGCTGAAAATTAGCACACTGTTGGTGAAATAATGTTTTAATGGGGCATTATGAAATGAAAACTACACAGACCATGATCCTTTGCTCCATATCAAATCAGCCAACATGAACAAATGGCTTTTATAATTTGTCTTATTAGTTAAACGCGCAGTATGAAACTTTCTGGAGGTGGCACATTACCAGATCCTACGGAAATACAAAGTTAGTTATAAAGACATACTGCGGAATATTCCCCATGGAGATAATACAGTACATATACAAGTTTTATATTATATTATCGTAAAAGGAACGACATTTCAAGGTTGTTTATTTGTTAAGGATGCAAGAGAGACACATGACAGAACAAAACAAACCGTGTTCCTTGAGGCGCAGTGCTTAAAAGAGATTAGAACACATCATAAATAATGCATGAATACATAATAAATAAGCAATATTAAAAAGTACATTAAGAGCATTTATGATTTCTATGAGAATAAGTAACGAGAGGCGAAATAAGACTCAAGTTTGTGGAGATGCAGGCCTGCTCAGAGCACAAAAAAAGCTCAAACGTTACATACTGTGGCTTTAATTTAATGTTAGAGAAGAACATTTCTCCAAGCCTTTTGAGCACAAATATTATATCAGCATCTCACAGGGAGGTTTACATCATGATCGACTCACAATGGCTGCATTTAGCTGTGCAAATGGCATCGATGAAACAATTATTTAATGCTATTTTGTGCTTTATTGTGATTTAAGACACCGTTCTTGTTTTGTTAAGCGCTTTGAATTCCTGTGTAGAAATGATGCTGTCTTTCCTTCCCACAGTTCTGTACAGTTAAAGCCTTAATAAAAGCACATTTATATCCATCAGGCTGTAATTAGAGAGCTGACGTGTTCTGTTTTCACTGGTACAAAGTGATTAAAGACTCACCGACTCGTAATTAGTCCAAAGCAGCGACTGTTAGTAGTTACCGCGAAAGAGGCTCATTGAAAAATAAATAGGCCTACAGCCCTGCAGAGACTGATGTATGGAAATGTGTAGTTTAAAGTTCACAGCCAGGTCACGACCCACGGATTCTGTTTGGATAAATCACGGTTCAATTGCAAAAAACAAATAAATAAAAAAGTGACTGAAATGAAAATGTGGACATACGCTTGTTTGTATCATTAAATTATGGATAAAAAGGGAAAGAACATAATTAGAATTAGTAAAATTCTAACTTAAGTCTGTTTAATCCTGATTTAGTTGTAGTGTCTTGTTTTAGTCCTGGTTTAGTCCTGTTTTAGTCCTGTTTTAGTCCTGTTTTAGTCCTGGTTTAGTCCTGGTTTAGTCCTGTTTTAGTCCTGTTTTAGTCCTGGTTTAGTCCTGGTTTAGTCCTGTTTTAGTCCTGTTTTAGTCCTGGTTTAGTCCTGGTTTAGTCCTGTTTTAGTCCTGTTTTAGTCCTGGTTTAGTCCTGGTTTAGTCCTGGTTTAGTCCTGGTTTAGTCCTGTTTTAGTCCTGTTTTAGTCCTGGTTTAGTCCTGGTTTAGTCCTGTTTTAGTCCTGTTTTAGTCCTGGTTTAGTCCTGGTTTAGTCCTGGTTTAGTCCTGTTTCAGTCCTGGTTTAGTCCTGGTTTAGTCCTGTTTTAGTCCTGGTTTAGTCCTGTTTTAGTCCTGTTTTAGTCCTGGTTTAGTCCTGGTTTAGTCCTGGTTTAGTCCTGTTTTAGTCCTGTTTTAGTCCTGGTTTAGTCCTGGTTTAGTCCTGTTTTAGTCCTGTTTTAGTCCTGGTTTAGTCCTGGTTTAGTCCTGGTTTAGTCCTGGTTTAGTCCTGGTTTAGTCCTGTTTTAGTCCTGGTTTAGTCCTGGTTTAGTCCTGGTTTAGACCTGGTTTAGACCTGGTTTAGACCTGGTTTAGTCCTGGTTTAGACCTGGTTTAGACCTGGTTTAGACCTGGTTTAGTCCTGGTTTAGTCCTGGTTTAGTCCTGGTTTAGTCCTGTTAAATTCTGGCTTAGTCCGTTTTAGTCTTGGTTTACTGGTTTAGTCCTGGTTTAGTCCTGGTTTAGTCCTGTTAAATTCTGGCTTAGTCCGTTTTAGTCTTGGTTTACTGGTTTAGTCCTGGTATTGAATTCTGTTTGGATAAATCACTGTTCACTCGCAAAAAATAAAAATAAAATGAAAAAACAAAAAA
The DNA here is from genome assembly GCA_034769755.1 of Odontamblyopus lacepedii. Classification (NCBI taxonomy): domain Eukaryota; kingdom Metazoa; phylum Chordata; class Actinopteri; order Gobiiformes; family Gobiidae; genus Odontamblyopus; species Odontamblyopus lacepedii. Next base: position 32,960,834 of record CM068361.1, read on the forward strand.
ACTAAAATGAAAATATGGACATTAAGCATTTTTTCCAATAATTAAAATATGAATAAAAAATAAAATAAATTATAACTTAAAGCGACCATCTGCAAGTTTATTGATTTTTATTTATTTATTTATTTTCCCAGATGTAAACTTGTTCTCCTTCCTCTGCCTTCACCTGACTCCTCCCCTCACCTGACTCCTCCCCTCACCTGTTGTATGTAAAAATACGACAGGACAGGGTCTAATTACTAAAGAAAATAATTATTCAACTGATATAAATTTTGGTCGATCAAAACTCTATCAACTAAAGGACTACAGCAATTGGACTGCAAATGACTCCATTTATTTTATAATGAACTCAAAAGTCGTGTATGAAGAAAGACATATTTAATAGTAATGTCCAAGCAGGCCCGTCGCCAGAAATTCAGGGGCCCGGGGCAAGAAGCCTGACATGCCCCCCCCCTAATATAAACTAACTCCCCTGTTACTGGTGAACACTTATACTCACAATAATTTCAAATAATTTAGAATATATAACATCATTTAACTAAAACACAGTTAGATCATTGTATTTAAGATTTTTTTTTCTTTATTTCTTTCTTTTTTTTTTCAATTTGGCAATTTTTTTTAGGCTTAAAGTTTAACTTCCTGTTTAGAAATCATAACATCACACAAGGAAATTCAGTTACTGTTACTGTTACCTAGCAGCCATATGGTACAACACTCCTCTAAAGTACACAGAAATTATTATTTGGCAAATATAAATTTAAAAAAGACACCTTTATGTGCTCTCTAAAATAGAACTCTCTACTTTTTGTTATGTATTTATTTATTTATTTATTTTATGTATTATTATTATTATTATTATTATTATTATCCATCCATCCATCCATCTTCTCCCGCTTAATCCGGCTGGGTCGCGGGGGCAGCTTGCTGCCCAATACTCATAGCACCTGAATATTATTATTATTATTATTATTATTATTATTATTATTATTATTATCATTTAAATTTTTTTATGTTTTGCAACTTTTCTTCGTAAATTGCTTCTTGATTGGCGTAAAACTATAATTTACATTTCGTATTCTCCCACAAAATGATGTACAAATGTGAGAATCATCATCACCCGTCGTACGCGCTTTAAACTTACATGCAAAAAAAAAAGATCAAATATTTCAAAATCTCGACATAAGTTGCAAGAGGAACACACCTCAGCCCTTTCTGGATGACGACAACACAAAAGCGAACGCCGACGTCTCCCATTAGCGTCGCCATCCTTGTTATCGATCGCCGTGACAACACTTAAAGGCACCCTCCCCTTTCTCATATCACACCTGATTAAACCTCACAGTGATATTGATACAACTTATGGAGCGCAATTTTCTCGCCAGACCCACAGCGCCACAGTGGTACCGGAGTGGAGGGGGCGCCGCTCCTAAGTGATACTGATCATAGCATTAGCAAACCGTGGGAGAAGTATGGTTCATGCAATACAGGGGAAAAGTCCATTACCGACCAGGACAGAATATATTGACTGAATTACATAGACGGATAGCGCTATTAGCTTTTTTTGCTAGCTGTTCTATTTCCCGATTTCACGCAACATTCATCAGCCGGCGTAGATTGCGTTTGTAAATGACCCCCACCTCTTAATATGTTCCAAGCATCAGCAGAGAGCGAGCGGAGAGCCGATTCTTTTAAATTAACCTGATGGGGAATTACCCTACGGAGGCGACATTAAGGAAGGGATTAAGGTTTAGAAAAGAAGACATTTAAGGCCTGTGGAGAGATAGTTTACGGACAAAATGGGAAAGAAGCTCGAGAGGCGTTTTTTTAACTTTTAGGAATACACTGATGTAATACTGCGGGATAATGGCCACGTTTACATGATTTTTTTCATTCCGAAGTAAGTATTCTGAATTAAATAGTTATTCTCATTCGAGTTTACGTGGGAATAATAATTCTGACTTGAGGTTTACATAGAAAACACGTTAAATCACCTTTATTTAATTCCGCTCAACATCTGGGGGTGGGGAAGGGTTCTGATTGGACAGCGACACAAACATATTTTTGTCGTTACGGACGCAAAAACACGATCCAAACTTTTTCCGCAGTCGTTCCGATGATAATGAAGCAGCAGCTGGAGAATTCTGTCCTCACGCTTTACGTCCGTGAGCTGAGGAGGAGAAGGGAAGAGTGTGGGAGAAGGAGGAAGAAGACAAACTGAGTCTGAGGCTGCCACACCTCAGCCCACTCCCACATCCCGCTCACAAATCCAAAGAGACGTGGAGGAAAGTCCCAAGAGACGACTGGAGGAGCCGGATCGAAGGACGACCCAACGAGTATGAACCACCGGGATTATTTTTAAAAGAAGAAACTTTTGATTAAGGAATTCAGCTGTAAAATCAGAATAAACCACCCACTTACTCCATAATTCAGTTTAATTCTGAGTAATCATTTTCATTAGGAATTAAGTGAATTAAGTCTTTTTAAAGCAGAATTATTTTTTTATTCTGAATTAAAGCTAATCCTGAAAGAAACTGCTAGATCAGAAATCCAAATATTGGTTCAGTTGATTTCCTGGCTGGACATAATTGAAAAAAAAAAGACTATAAAAACGACTTAAAAAGACTATTTACCAGTTCTTGGCAAATAAATCTCATCATGTTTGAACTTTTATCTATACACAGTTGTTCTGCAGTTAATTGAGAGATAAATAACAGCTACATAACACATCTGAAACAGCTTTGTCTTATTTTATTTTTGTTTGAAGTAAATGAATGCTATTTTCAGGCTCTGGTGTTGGCTGACACTGCGTACACTCAAACACCAGTGTGAGCGCCTCTGTGATCTGAAGTGCTCTGAGTGACATGACTGTAGATAAGAGCTGTGAGTAGGAGTAGTAGGAGTAGTAGTAGTAGTAGTAGTAGCAGTAGTAGTAGTAGTAGTAGTAGTAGCAGTAGTAGTAGTAGTAGTAGTAGTAGTAGTAGTAGTAGTAGTAGTAGTAGTAGTAGTAGTAGTAGTAGTAGTAGTAGTAGCAGTAGTAGTAGTAGTAGTTGTAGTAGTAGTAGTAGTAGTAGTAGTAGTAGTAGTAGTAGTAGTAGTAGTAGTAGTAGTAGTAGTAGTAGTAGTAGTTGTCATGCCTTGAAAATAAAAGTGTGACAATTTGCCCTGTGATCAGTTACAATTGGCAATTTAGTAGTAGTAGTAGTAGTAATAGTATAGTAGTATTAGTAGCAGCAGTAGTAGTAGTACTAGTAGTAGTAGTTGTAGTAGCAGTAGTACTAGTAGTAGTAGTAGTAGTATAGTAGCAGTAGTACTAGTAGTAGTAGTAGTAGTAGTTGTCAAGCCTTGAAGATAGAAAAGTGCGACAATTTCCCATGTGGTAAGTAGCAGTAGTAGTAGTAGTAGTAGTAGTAGTAGTAGTAGTAGTAGTAGTCGTAGTAGTAGTAGTCAGTCGGTGCCATAGTAGTGGTATTGTAGTAAGTAGTAGCGGCAGCAGCAGTAGTGGTAGTGTGATTGCGTAGTAGTGGTAAATAGTAGTTAAGTAGTTGTCAGTTGAAAATAGCAAGCGGTGAGCAAATCGTGTCAGTTAAGCAGTTTAGTAGTATTAATCGAGTAATAGTATAGTATTAAGGCAGCAGTGGTAGTAGTATGGTAGTAGTAGTTGTGGTAGCAGTAAACGAGGAATCGATCGTATATAGCAGCTGGTAGTAGTAGCAGTAGTATATAGTGGTAGTGAGGAAATCGAGAAAGTCGACAATTTCACGTATGTTAAAGTGGCAGTGAAGTAGTAGAATGAGTAGTAGTAGTAGTAGTGGTATAGTGGTCGTGGTAGTATATGATGCGTCGCAGCAAAGTGGTGGTATAATAGAAAGTAATCGTAGTAGCAGCAGTGGTGGTCGGTAGTAGCAGTATGGTATATTAGTAGCGGTGTATAATCGGTGGTATAGCAGCGTAGTATAGTAGTGCAGAAATCGTGGCAGGTATCGCAGTGGTCAGTAATTAAGTAGTAAAGTATTTGAATCGGTAGTGGTATAGTAGTGAAGTGGTAGTAGTGATAGTCGTAGTAGTGATGATCGTAGTTGGTAGGTAGTCGAGTATATAGTGAATAAGTATCGTAGTAGTGGGTAGTCGTGATGGTAGTATTGTAGTGGTCTAGTATAGTAGTAGTGGTAGTGGTAGTAGTGTCGTGGTAATTAAATAGTGGTAGTGTGGTAGCGCAGCAGTTATAGTAGCAGTAGTAGCAGTGTAGTTCAGGTAATCGAGTAGTAGCAGTAGTAGCAGTAGTAAGTGGTTATTAGTCGTAGTAGTAGTATTATGGTAGTAGTGGTAGTGGCGGATGAGTCGAGAGTAGTAGTGGTAGTAGAATCGTATTAATTAGTATGGTAGTAGGCAGTGGTAGCGATCGTAGTAGTAGTAGTGGTAGTAGTAGCAGTGCATTAGTGGTAGTGGTAGTGGTATTAGTGGTGGTAAGTAATTAAGCAGAGTAGTGTATTAGTATATTAGTAGTGGTCGTAGTGTAAGTTAGTAATTATTGGTAGTAGTAGTAGTAGTAGGTCGAGTATATATAGTAGCAGTAGTAAGGCATGGTTGGTAGTATTATTGGCGTAAGTATAGTGGTGAGTAGTGTGGTATTAGTGGTAAGCAGCAGTAGCAGTGGCGTATATTAGCAGTCGTGGTAGTATAATTTGGTATATCGAGTAATTGGTGGTGTATCGGTCAGCAGTAGCAGTAGTGGTTATGATAGCGGTATATATATATATGATCTTAGTAGTAATCGTGAGGTATATATAGTTAGGCGGCAGTAAAGATATAGTGGTAGTATATTTAAGTAGCAGTGGCAGTAGTGAAGAATAGTGATGCAGCATAGTAGTGATAATGCAGCTAGCATATGGTATGATCATATGGTATTGGTAGTAGTAGTAGTGATGATGCAGTAGTAGCAGCAGTAGCAGTAGCAGCAGCAGTAGTAGTAGTAGTAGTAGTAGTAGTAGTAGCAGCAGCAGTAGTAGTAGTAGTAGTAGTAGTAGTAGTAGCAGCAGCAGTAGTAGTAGTAGTAGTAGTAGCAGCAGCAGTAGTAGTAGTAGTAGTAGTAGTAGTAGTAGTAGTAGTAGTAGTAGTAGTAGTAGTAGTAGTAGTAGTAGTAGTAAATGACATGATATAACACTGATCTATCTGTCTATGAGCGGGTTTAAGGACCATAGGGAGAACATACAAACTTCACAATACGTTTTCACACTTTTTGGGAATCAAACCCGGGACTTTCCTTCTTACTACGTGGCAAAAGTGCTTTTAAAATCCCATTGTTCTAAATAACCTTTTCCTCTAGACAAAGTAATAATAAACGCTTCCTTAATATTTGGAACGAGCTAATTCAAATCCACTTGGCCATGAATGATCGGAACGGGCAAAGTAATACCTTTTGTTAATTAGTTTAAGTTTGAAGGTCTTGAATTGTTAGGTTTTCTATTAAGTTCCTGAGCCGGTGTGTAAGAGCAGCTATAATTAAAAGTGCAAGTTAGAAAACACACTGAAGGAGGGCCGCAGTTATAAATCTCACCCCAAACAACAAAATTATGCTAATGTATTTCACGACCCAAAAAGCCACTCGCTCGAAATGTATGTGCCTAAAGTTCGGGTGGTGAGAAGTAATTATTCAGTGAAATAATGACTGCTGTAGTGCTCCACGGTCCAGTGAGTCCATCAATTAAACAGGAACGCTCCCATAGAAGGTGCCAGGGTTACATTAGGAGCTAGAGCACAAAAGTAGACGTTAAAGCGAAGTTACAGGAAGCTACAGTGCTTAACAAATGTATTAGACCACCACCCAGTATAAGGTGATTTCCACTGCTGCCGTACGTCATTTAGCAGTATTTCTGTTTACCAAAATATCTTTTTAGGTTTCTATAATGGTTAATCCACCAGTAAATGTAAAATCTTTTCATCAAAACTATATATTTAATGCTAAAATAGAACTATTTTTGCTATCCACACATTTTCAAGTTTAATGTTTTCCAAAAATGATGCCAAAGTCTCATCCAAAGTAGTATTAGTAGCATCAGTAGTACAACTACAACTACCACTACTAGTACTAGTACTATACTACTACTACTAGTAGTAGTAGTAGTAGTAGTAGTTGTCATGCTTTGAAGATAGAAAAGTGCAACTATTTGTCATGTGATCATTTACCATTGACAATTTAGTACTAGAAGTAGTAATAGTAGTAGTAGTAGTAGTAGTAGTAGTAGTAGTAGTAGTAGTAGTAGTAGTAGTAGTAGAAGCAGTATAGTAGTAGTTGTCATACCTTGAAGATAGAAAAGTGCCAAAATTTACCATGTGATCATTTACCATTGACAATTTAGTAGTAGTGCCGCCGCTGCAGTGGTAGTTGCTAGTGGTAGTTGCTAGTAGTAGTGGCTGGTAGTTGCTGGTAGTGCAGCTGGCAGCAGCGGCTAGTGCTGCTGCTGGTGGTGGTTGCTGGTAGTGGTGCTGGTAGTGCCGGCTGGCAGCGGTAGTGGCTGCTGCTATTGCTGATGCTGGTAGTGGTTGTAGCTGTATGATGCTGGCAGCAGCGGTAGTAGTTAGTGTTGCTAGTGGCAGTGGTGGTGGTAGCAGTGGCAGCGCCGCTGGTAGTAGTAGTTGCTGGGTGGCAGCGGCCGCTGGTGGTAGTGGTGGTGGCGGCTGGTAGTGGTAGTGGTTGGTGGTTGGTAGCTGGTAGTGTGGCTGGCCGCCGCTGGTAGTGGTGGCAGCTGGCAGCTGGTAGTAGCTGGTTGTTGCTGCTGGCTGCCAGTGGTGGTGGCGGTGGCGGCTGGTAGTGGTAGCTGCAGTGGTAGTGGTGCTGCTGGTGGTAGTGGTAGTTGGGTGTAGTGCTTGCTGGTAGTGGTTGCTGCTGGTATGGCAGCGCGGTGGTAAGTGCTAGTAGTGGCTGGTAGTGGTAGCGGTGGCGGCTGGTGGTGGTAGTGGTAGTTGTAGTAGTGGTAGCTGGTAGTGGTGCCAGTGGCAGCGCGGTAGTGGTAGTAGTGGTAGTGCTGGTAGCAGTAGTGGTAGTGGCAGTGGCCGGCAGTAGTAGTAGTAGTAGTAGTAGTAGCAGTAGTAGCAGTAGCAGTAGCAGCAGTAGTAGTAGTAGTAGTAGTAGTAGTAGTAGTAGTAGTAGTAGTAGTAGTAGCAGTAGTAGTAGTAGTAGTAGTAGTAGTAGTAGTAGTAGTAGTAGCAGTAGTAGTAGTAGTAGCAGTAGCAGCAGTAGTACTAGTAGTAGTTCTATAACTATTGTTGCTATCCACACATTTTCAAGTTTAATATTTTCCAAAAATGACACCAAAGTCTCATCCAAAGCAAATCTCTGGGAACATCTAGAAACAATTTAGAACTCAATAACAAAAGAGACTTTGCAAAACAACCTAAAAAAAAAAAAAAAAAAAAATGCAGCTGTTATCTGCGCCAGATATTTACATTTTTGGTTATTTGTCATCCAGGACTATTTGGCTATTCCAAATGGTCATTTTCTTAATAAATAACTATGATGATATTTATGGGTTTTGTTTTCATGACAGGTGCTCTCATAAATCTGTTAAGCACTGTATGTGTTCTTATTCAGACAGAATTTTGGCCAAGCCTGTGTTTGAAACGAAATTATGCAAACAAACAAACAAACAAAAAGAACAGTATTTGCGAGTCTGAAAACTCAAGAAAAAAATACCAAATTGATTTAAACAGCACATTTTCCAGAGCCTGTGATCAACAGAGAGTTCGTGATCCTATTTTAAGTGTTTTTCCACAAAAAAGGGTGAGAGTGACTAACTGAAAAAAAAAACTGTTGCTAATGCCAGCAAATTTGTGATTTCATGTGGGAGACGTGTTTCACAGCACAAATCAGCTCACCTGATGGAGTTCAAACTAAGTCGGACTGTGTTCAAATAATCTGATTAAAGCCTAACAGAGCTTCAGACAGAGCAGTGCCTCCGGTTAGCTCCAAACCCCCCAGGGAATGTTGATGTTTCCCGCTGCAAAGTGTCAATAACATCTCCATGGAGTCAAGAAGGCGGCTGCAGAAAAGTTCCTCCAGAATAGTTACACAGTGCAACTTTAAAGGTCCTATATTAGGCCACATGAATCCTTATGAGTTTGAAGCCCTGTTCTAATGTTCCAGCGCCTGAAGCAAAGACAGGCCTGTTGTATTTCTCTTCTCAAGGCCACAGAGTACGCAGGCCTAAATGAAGACTTCGATTTCTCCTTCCACCCATAACCTTAATATGCATGGAAATGTTAAAGAAAACTATCTGACCTAAGTAAAAAACAGTCCAATCTGACCTCTAATGCTCGCTGTAAAAATGGCCCCTGCGAAAATAAAAAATAAAATGACTGCCCTCTCTGAGCTTCAGTCCTCATTTCTCATTCACGCGTCGGTGTGTTTTTAATGCTTCCCGCCCGCTCACAATAAACGCCTTTAAATATTTTGTAACTCGCGTTTACACGGAAATGGTCTGAAGCAAAAAAGCATGAGTGTGTTTTCGTTCTCACTCTTATTCCGCGTTTACACAAGTGTTTTGTGTGGGGAAATCTGCTGCACAAGGAGACGCAAAACTCGCACTTTGCTGATGTAGTGTGCACGCCCGGTGCGTAGGTGGCAGCACCACCGACACCAAATGCTGCGTATAACCCTTCTGCTTCTCTACTTCCTCTTCTCCAGCGCGTCAAAACAACAGGGCACAGCGGCTCTGAATGACTCACTTTCTGACTCGAGTCCTGTGGCAAGTTGAAGCTCTGCCATGTTTTTTTTTTTTTTTTCCTGAACTGACTCGTGGTTGTGACGTAATTCAAGATTCAAGATTCAAGATTACTTTATTTGTCCCAAAGGAAATTTGTTTTGGACACAAAGGCTGCCACATAAACAGTACACATTAAACAAACATGAACCAAGACATACTTCAACATTCACTTTAACAACCTCATACCACATCACATCACAGTCCTGCGCTATGGCCTAAGTTCAGGAGAGTCACTGAGATGGGCAGGAATGAGTTTTTATACCTGTTCAGGGGTCTTTTTCTGTTTTTAATGGGTGCTCTATAGCGTCGCCCAGATGGTAGCAGCTCATATTGGGAGTGTAGGACATGACAGGGGTCTGAAGTGATCTTTCTTGCTTGTTTGACAACAGTCTCCTCAAACAACTGTTGCAAGGATGGATACTCTCTCACCCCCATCACTTTGAGCGCTGTGTGCACCAGTCTATAAAGTTCAGATTTTGTTTTAACTGTGAGATTACCAAACCACACACACATTCCATATCGTATTATGCTCTCAATAACAGCATGATAGAAAACAATCATTATTTTTTGTTCAACACCAAATACCCTCAGTCTTCGCAAGAAATACAGTCTTTGTTGTATCTTGCTACACCACGGTCCACGAAAATGCAGTTTTCCATTTTCAACCATTTACACGGCAACAACAGGGTGGAGCGTTTAAGATTTCCACTCTGGAGGGCGTTTTCAGATTTTTTGCATTTTCAACCCCTCAAAACGCCGTTGCCGTCTAAACAATATGGAAATCTGGCAACATGTTTTGCGTTTTCCTCTGTTACCATTGTCATGTAAACATCTCCTTAGTGTAAACATCTCTTTATCTCAATGAACCCCACGTCAAACACATCACCGAAACGGCCTTTTATCACCTCCAGAACATCGCTCGCCTCCGCCCGTCCTACTCCGCTCGCTCTGCTGAAACCCCACGCCTTTATCACCTCCCGCCTCAATTACTGCAACATCCTGCTCCACGATTCACCGTCCAAACTCCTCAACAGACTCCAGTGTGTTCAAAACTCTGCTGCCGCCTCCTCACCCGCACCTCCTCCCGTGAACACATCACCCCTGTCCTCAGAGATCTCCACTGGCTCCCCGTCCCTCAGCGCATCCAATTTAAACTCCTTACCACTGTGTACAAGTCCCTCCACAACCTGGCCCCCACCTCCCTCTCTGAGCTCCCCCATCACCACCACCACCACCACCACACCCGCACCTACACCCTCCGTTCAGCTGATGCCAACCTCCTGTCTCCCCACACCAGGAGTAAACACAAGACCTGGGGGGACAGGACCTTCTCACCGTCTGGAAGTCCCTGCACAAACACATCAGAGACTCCTTCACACTCCCCATCTTTAAAAACCCATCTCTTTAAAGCCACTTTTCATTAACCATCTCATTTCTATTGCTGCCTTTGTCTCTTCATGTAAAGTGTCTTTGAGTATCTTGAAAAGCGCTCGACAAGTGTTACATATTATGAACTGCAGCTTCCTGTCTGAATTTTCATGTCATAATGTTGTTAACGACTAAAAAAACATACCTGGAGTTGCATTTTGTTTCATTCGCACATGTTTTTGTGATCTTTTATTATTAGTCCAAAGCTCAAAATGCTCTGTTCCACCTTGTGATGTCATGATGTAGTGTTAGTTTTCAAATGAACAGCTACTTTTGACCTTTAGTTCAGTAGAGGTGGGAAATTCCAGGGCTGAAATGATCCAAATGATTCTTAGTGTAGCTGTATGGAGGTTACAAATGCAGTGGAGCACTTCCTGTATTACCACATGACATCAGAAGAAAAACTAGAAATGCCTAAAAAAAAGGCTAAAAAATGCAGGTTTGTGTGTTTAACATATGTGAATGAAACAAAACACAACTCCAGGTGTGTTTGTGATGAGGAAATAACATTATAACTAGGATTGGGCGGTATCCCAATTTTGATACCGTTAAACCTTGTCAGCATTTTACCGGGGTGTACAGTAATACAGTGACTAATTAAGATATTTTGTAGCTGCACCTAAACCATTCAGAAACAGAATAGCAGCATTATAATTAAAGATGAGGCACAAGTTCTGATCAAACCAAACTTCACCAGCTCGTATCTCCCTCCATTTAATGATCTGTGGCCAAGACAAGAAAAGCGCAGAAGAGGCAGATTCTGGAGTAAAAAGTAAAAGGCGACAGTCCACGGCGTGTGATATTTCCCACTGCAGCATGTTGTATCTGACAGACTCTCGGCACTCGGAGAAGTTACCGTCTCCTCCGTGAAAGTCTGACTTCGCCCTCGAGCGGGAACTTTCTCCTCTTCAGCGCCTCGTCCCCTCTCGACTCTCGGCGTTCAATAAAACGTCTCCATCGCAAACTTTTCAGCTCAAAACAACACACAAAGCGATTTTTATTCCAGTTTTTTTTTTTTTCTTCTTTCTCACTGCGGGTGGATGGAAATCTCTGAGGGTAACGACGTTTGAAGAGGAGAGAGAGCGGAGGGGAGAAAGTCGGCGCTGTGCCCTGTGTCTGAAGCGACTGTGGTGGGATCTCTGGCCTGACGCAGGGTCGTAGCTCCGTCAACATTTGTGTCTCTCCTCTGTCACTCAGCCTGAAACCAAAATGCTCCTAATATTATACTAGGTCCTGATGCACTGCAGATTTTTTTAGTGACGGTAATGAAACTGAAACCGTAACTACTTTTGATACCTCGGGATACCGTATTTAGGGTGACCAGGTTTTCAAAATTAAAAAAAACTGGGACATCCCTGGTTTTTGGTGGTTGGGAAGAATAAAACTGTGAAATGAGTGCGTAGTTAAGGATAACTGTTATGCACTTGGCAATGTGAGTCAGTATACTCACATTTTCTTAGTGTTTTGGTCATTTTTAAGCAGATTTTCTGTATTTTACCGAAAGAAATGACAATTTATGCCTCTCTTTACTGTTGGCAGGGATCAGATTGGTCAAAAATAGGGACACCTGGGGCATTTCTTGTATAAAATAAATCTGGATAAATCTGCTGGGACAGGGGACACAGGGCTCAAAACTGGGACTGTCCCGGGTAAATAGGGACGTCTGGTCACCGTATCACCGCCCAACCCCAATGATAACATCAGAAAATAGTGTAATATGGGCCCTTTAATGTACTAAATGTCCTTACAAAACACTTTTACTCAAGGGAGAGACAGATTTGTGTAAGTACCATGACAGACAGGCTCCATATAATCTCCCCAGTCCCTTTGCCGTCTGACCCCTCCTTGTTCAAATATTTAAAGACACTGAACCCGCTCCCGTCTGCGGCCGGTAAATCCCAATGTCTTGATTGGTGTTTCGGGGTCTGTTGCCCGTGACGACGGCTCAGGTCTGGTTGGGCAGGTAGTTTACGGCTTTATTACCACTTCTCATTGAAAGATTAAATTGCCCGGGCTTGCGTCGCTCGTAAATCTGGCCGGGGCACGAGAGCAGGGGCCATCAATAACCCGCGGAGATGGTCGGGGACAGAGCGAAAGGATAAACAAGATGTAGGTGGAACGACGCTGGCATTTTCTAGTTAAAGTGTTTTATTGACTTTTATTTAAATGGGCGACCTTTTCATTGTTAGGGTGAAATACAGGACACGGGCGCGATGCTCCGCTGGACGCGCTACGACTGTTAAACACAGAGACACAGGACGAGGAAAAAGTCACTGACAAGATCGTTTTTGCAGGAGGAAAAGTCGACCAGTGTGTGATTCTCGTTATCAGAGGTCCTATAATACGCCACACCAACTCTTGTTAGATTTAAGTCATGTTATAATGTTGTTACCTCATCAAAAATATACCTGGAGCTGTTGTTTCATTCACACGTTTGAGTAACTATTTATTATTATTAGTCTGTTTACATCTCCAAAGCTCAAAATGTTAGTCCCACCTTCTGTCATGAAGAAGTAGTTTTCACGTTCACTCCTTATCGCTTGAATTTACAGCTCTGGAAAAAAATAAGAGATCACTGCAAAATGATCAGTTTCTCTGATTTGACTATTTATAGGTTTGTGTTTGAGTAAAATGAACATTTTTCTCTCGTTCTATAAACTACTGACAACCTTCCAAATAAAAATATTGTCCTTTAGAGCTTTTATTTGCGGAAAATGACAAATGGTCAAAATAACCAAAAAAGATAAAATGTTTTCAGACCTCAAATAATGCGAAGAAAACCAGATCATATTCACTTTTAAACAACACAATACTAATGTTTTCACTTAGGAAGAGTTCAGAAATCAGTATTTGGTGGAATAACCCTGATTTTTATTCAGTGTTTTTTCTCCTTTTCCTCCTTCAATCAGATCTGGTTCAGGTGATCTCCTCATCAGTGCCTCAGGAAGCAGAATGAGGTGTTTGTGTTGAATTCAACAGACGCAGGAATGAAACGGCCGTCACACATGTAGAGACGCTGATTTCAGAAAAAATAAAATAAAATAGCAGTGATCTCTCATTTTTTTTCCTGAGCTGTATGTAGATGCATTATTTATTTATATTTTTTTAAGTGTGTTTTTGCCTTTAAGTAGATGGTAAATTAATTAAGATTATTAATTTGACTATAGCAAAAAATAAATAAATAGAAATTTGGGAATGTTGCAAATTTGTGACGACTAGAAACAAGAACTCGCCAAAGATTCCCAGGAAAGTTCTGCATCTGCACTAATCCCAACCCTGACCGGCTTATACCTCGATCCAAACGCTCTGTCGTATATTTGTGACATTCAGCGTACAACTACCTTTTTTTACCTTTAGTTCAGCAGAGATGGGTAAATCCATCGCTGAAATTACCCAAATGATTCTCGTGAAGGTGTGCGGGGTTTAAAAACACAGCGGAGCACCTCTTGTGTTACCGCGTGACATCACAAGGTGGAACAGAGTGTTTTCTATTTGAGATAAGACAGAACTCAGCCTAAATATGCAGGATTTGTGTGTTAAACGTGAACAAAACAAAACACAACTCCGGGTCTGTTTGTGATGAGGAGACAACATTAAAATATCATTCTTTTTAATTAACTGCAGCGGGTTCTAATGCATCTATTTATGTTTTAAAGGTGCACAGTGTAACTTTTCCAGTGGGCATTTTGTTGTGCCTGGAGTGTTCGACAGTATGGTATTCTGTGATAATCATCGAACATACATTATTCCATTACGTTTGCTTTTATTGCACAAAAAAAAACTTTGGGCTAGCTTGCAAAATCAACTTTTTGGAGTTTTCTGCCATGTTTAATGTTGTTCCCTCATCAAAAACAGGCCTGGACAGGTTGCTGATGTCATCCACGCAAGGTTTGAGTAATCTAGTGATCTCTCCAGGCTCTAATAAACCTTCTTTACAATTAGCAGTATGATCGTGTACAAAACTCAGCCCACAAGACAAGATAAATATACAAAAGTGACACAAAACAACACACTACAGCTTCACAAACCTGATGTGATGTGCAGTTGCTTCATTAGTGCAGATTGTGTTGCGATAGCGCTCCGAAGGGGGAGTGACTTAGCACAATTTAAGCCATGTTATACAGCGTTCCTTTAGTTTACTGGTATTTTTATTGATTCATGCAAGTGCTAATCCTTTCCTGTCCTCAGTGCTCGTAAAACATCAGCTTCCACCTTTCTAAACCTGCCCACTTCTCTTCGCACTTATTCAAACATTCAACGAATGAGGTCACAGTATTATTTGCACTTCCTGCCAAAGTGTGTAGATGTTTTAAAGGGAAAACTGCATCAGACGGAGACCAGATAAAGCCTTTGACAGTCTCTTTTCACCGCCGGGTCACATGGTACAGCAGCCGAGCACAAGGACGTTTCTCTGAATGACATGAAGTCCAATGAGATCAGATGACAGGGACAATGTACAGCCCTGCTACAGACACTCGGTGACAATCGCTTTATTTATAGCTTTATGAACGCGAGCGGCGCAGAGTCTTATTTATACAGAGGCAGGCGGCGAAGACAATGACGGGAAACAGATGCTGGCGGCTTGAGGGACGTCCATTCATTCAACTTCAGTGTCTGTGTGCTCTCTCAAGAAGATGTGTGAAGTAAAAATAAACCAATAATAAATAAAAAATAAAAATTGTAAAGTAAAATAAATAATTATACATAAATAAATCAAAAATATATTAAAAAGTCATAAATAATATAAATAATACATAAAATAAAAAGCAATTTATTTAAATAAATTCATTATTTAAAATTATGTAATTATTTAAAAATTAAAATGTATATGTTTTCTGTAAACTTGCCATATTTTTTATTTAATTTATGTATTTTTTGTAAGGTCCATAGTTACCTTGTTTATGAAATGCATGGTATAAAAAAAATATTAGTAATAATTGCCTAGTAGGTGATTTTTTTTCTTTTTTTATGCTTGTTTCTATGGTGATATCATTGCTTTGCCTTGAATGTTCCACAGTCTGTGCTCTCTCAAATAGATTTGTAAAGTAAAAATAAACCCCAAAAAAATCATAAAGAATATAAATAAATATATAAAATAAAAAGCAATTTATTTAAATAAAAATAATTATTTAAAAATATAAAATAAATAATTAAAATTAAAATGTATGTTTTCTGTCACCTTGCGATTTTTTAAAAAATTTAATTTGTCTTTTTTTTTGTTTCTTTGTTTTTTTTTTATTTTTTAAGGTACATAGAGTTACCTTGTTTATGAAATGCATGGTATTAAAAAAAATTAGTAATAATTGCCTAGTAGGTCATTTTTTTCTTCTTTTTTTATGCTTGTTTCTATAGTGATATCATTGCTTTGCCTTGAATGCTCCAGAATATATAGCATCTCCCTGGAGAAACCAATAAATGCAAAACAGATAAAGTTCTCAACTTATTTGCCAATTATAAATTAGTCATGAGACTTGTATTATGTAGGTCAAGATTCTTTAGTTCTTGAAGCAAATCCAGAGCTCCATGTTCTTCTTGTGCACCGTCTTAGAGACTTGTTTTTATAATAAACATACAAACTGTAGTATTTAGTTCAATTCAGTTGAAATTCATGCTCAATAGCTCCACCTGTGTGAGATCTAAACACATTTTTGAAACTGATAAAATTGCAGTGTTACAGAAAACAATCTGCTAGTTCATAAACATCCATATTTACTCCTAAATTAACAAGAGCCAAACCCTCCATTCAGTGTCCTCCTGCTGCTCTTCCCTTGAGCTAAACAGATGTGACCTGCGTTATTCTTTTACATACAATAGCAGTGTGTGTCTTTATTGTCTTTTCTTCCACACTGCAGCAGCCTAATGTGTGAAGTCCCCCTGGAAACAGCTGCACATTGTTTCCTTGTTATTGTTTTCCCAGAGCTCCGTCTGAGCGCAGAGAATCTGTGTGTTTCACATGAGCCACGTCTCACTGGGAAATAAGTCCACAGATTTTTATTTTAATTTTATTTTATTTTATGGAGATGCAGCTGACAACTTCCCTCCATGTTCAATAATACAAAAACAATACAAACAATACACCACTCAAAAGCACCATGCACTTCTATAGGTGATATATGATCATATATTGATTTTAATGCTATTTTATTTTTAAATGTGCACTGTGTAATCTTTTAGAGATCACCTGTCCACAGATATGTTATTGATTTGTCTGAAATGTTCCACAGTACAGCATTAAACATATCTGTGCACCATTAGTCTCATTGTTTGGTGTTTTTATTGCTTAAAAATACCTTGAAGAGTCACTAACTCGCTTCTCCATAAAGCTAACGTTTAACTTCACCTGAATACACATGTCAGCTGGTTGTCTCCTCACGTCTCTTACGTTTAATGCCACAGTATGGAACATTTGAGTCAAAGCAATAACATCTCCATGAAAACAAGCAGTCGCAACTTTAATTTTAAGCCTTACTGCGTCATTAAATGCACAAACAAAAAGAGCTCTGCTTATTTAATTTACTTAAAAGTGCAACTCGCTTGTCAAACGCCTGTAAATGCTGCCACCAAATCAAGTTACAGGTCAGATCTGTGAAGAGGCAGCACTGCTCTCATAACACAACAACAAAAACACCTGTGATTGAATAAATGTAAGGTAAGAAGGAGAGATAATGACTAAGTGTAATGCCATACTGTGGAACATTTGAAGCAAGGCAATAAAATGGATCCAGGTCGTATCCTTCCCCAGAAAAGTTACACAGAGCTCCTTTAATATCGATGTCTAAACACATAGAGGCATAAGTGCTGGTTGTTCAGGATCTAATTTCTAAAGTGCTTTTCACCGTTTCCCCGTGAACCCGAGCGTTTGGAGTCAGGTTAAATGCAGAGCGCTGTTTTGGTTTTGATGGCGAGTCTGACAATAGAAACCTGCACCAGTGTGTTTGAGTCACGGCTCTCAGCAGCTCTGAGTGCACCGCAATCTCCAAATCACTGTTATTCTGCCATAAATGTGAACCATCGACACAAACACGGTGAACAGCACAGCGCAGTGATCTCAACACACTCCAGATATAAATATGTGGAGGTTTAAGTGTGAAGTGTGTGAACTTTGATTTCGAGACTCATAAAACCTGATTGACAACTGAGGTTATGGCACACGGTCATATTTTTATACAGCGCTTTTCCATCTCCAAGGCCTTTTGCATCAAGGAACCACTCACCCATTCACACACACATGCAAGGAATGCATTGATATGGTTTTCCCGTGATTCGATACGTATCTCAATAAATGGATCATGATATAAATTCGATTTTGATACGTTTTAAGACAAAAAAAAACAACTTTTTTCTGCTAATGAGTAATAATATACTACATACAACACATGACAGTACAACTACATCGCTGTAGTTTATATGTGAAGTGTTTTAGTTCTTTGGTTCAATGATTCACAGCTCAGACTTTTTATTTATAGTGAAACATACACAGACACAGAAGATGTGAGCATTTCTTGCTGTACTGGAAACAAATTCCACCAACTTGTTGTGTGGCCATTAATAAATGATTCTGATTCTGATTCTGATTCTGAAAATAAGAACAGTCTTTTCTCAGGCTAGTTTATATTTTAGCATATAGCCAGTCCATTCTTAATATAAAGTGGTAGGGGAGTTACTGTATCATACTTTTCCTTCTTTGGTGATGATTTGACGATTTCTTTTCCTCCCAAGTTTGTCTCTCCTTTCGCTGGGCGCATATGCTTCATCCCTGTGTCCACATGGCTCCGCCTCCTCCAGCAGAGACAGTACGTAGCTCCTCCCACACTGTCCTGCTGCAATCTGTGACACACTTCGCTCTCCCATCCTCTTTCTGGACACTAAAACTATATCATATTACATAGAGGCGGCATGGTGGCTGAGTGGCAACACTCAGGCCTCACAGCAAGAAGGTTGCGGGTTCGATCCCCGGGTCACCCGGGCCTTTCTGTGTGGAGTTTGCATGTTCCTCCCCGTGTCTGGATGGGTTTCCTCCGGGTGCTCCGGTTTCCCCCATCAACCCAAAACATGCCCGCACACCTATGAACTAACATCAAGGATCATGACGTCCACCCTCCTGTGGGTTCACCACCTGCAGAGGGGTTCATAGGGGGGTCAGGTGCTATGAGTATTGGGCAGCAAGCTGCCCCCGCGACCCAGCCGGATTAAGCGGGAGAAGATGGATGGATGGATGGATATATTACATAGAAATGTGTCAAAGGACCGTTTTTGTAGTAAAACTTATGAGATAGAGTCTGAGAAAAAGATTGTGCATTTGATTAAAGCCAGTGTGAAGCCAAAAGCGATTCTAAAGTATTTAAAAGTGAATATCTTTGTCATTCATGGGTCTATCAACGTAAAATAAAAAAATGAGTGAAAGATAAAACCCTCCTCTGTTAGAATATTTCAGCTGTGGGTCCCTGTGGAGCAATTTTCTTACTGCATCTGAGAAGGACACTGCGATAACGGACCAAAATAAATGAGAACACAGCGCGCCTGGAGGGACACGTGTATCAAAAGAATATGTGTATCGAATGACTTGATATTATATTGATTATCGTTGCATCCCTAACACGTTCATACACCAGTGTACGCAGACACTGGGGGGAAAGGTGGGTTAAGTGTTTTCCCCAAGGACACAAAGACGGCATTCATCTGTAGGAGCTGGAATCAACCTGTGGATTTGTGGGTCTGACCGCTCAACGAATTATATTTATGTCGAGAGTGGGATTCGGACGCCAACCTTCGGATCACTGAACAAACACTCTAACAAGTACAGTCATTACACCAATCCTAGTCTTATAATTTTCCCATTCCAGATATATTTATTTTCCTATAAAAAGTGCAGGGGAGTCACTTTGGGGCTTTAGCTGTGCTCATGGACACATCATAACTGCAGTGGACTCGTAGCTAATTATGAGAATACATTTTATTTTATTTTTGAGCGCCTTCCAAAACACCAAGGACAAGGACATCGTGAGAACAAGTTAAACACATTTAAAAACAGGAGAATAAAAACACACATCACAATGCAAAAGCGGATGACAAGGTAATGGTGAGTGGTTATGTGGCGTAGGACTGTCTGAACAGGGAATTTTTAAGTCGTGATTTGAAGAGAGGAAGGGAGAGTGAGGAGCAGAGAGGAGGAAAGAGGGTAAATAGCGAAGAGACCGAGAAGAGGAGAGGAGGCAGAGAGCTGGAGAGGACGAGGGGAGAGAGCGAGTGGCGATGTGGAGGTCAGAAGCTTTCAATGTGCTGAGGAGGATTTTGAAGTTGGCTCTTTGTATCATGGGAAGCCAGTGGAGTTGTTGGATCATGGGGGTGAGTCTGGAGAGTCTGGAGAGTCTGGAGAGTCTGGCTTTAGGGCCTTCCCACTGCTTGTATTGGAACTGTGTGGAGGTTTAACACGGAGCGATGAGCGTCAGCAGCTCAGAAGCCTCGTGTATGAGCACTGCCTCTTGTCTATGGGGACCAGACTTTCAAAATCTAAAACTGTGACTGACTTTGGGGTGGTTGGTAATAATAAAACTGTGAAACAAGAGCACTAAGGAAAACTGTTATGCACTCGTCCCATTCATGACTCATTCCTGAATAACATGTGAGTCAGTATAATTATATTTTTGCTGTGTTTTGGTCATTTATAAGCAACTTTTCTGCAATTCATGCCTCTCTTTACTGTTGGCAGGGATCAGATTGGTCACAAATAGGGCCACGTGGGGCATTTCTTGTATAAAACTGTTACAAATGACTGGTTTTGGACAAATCCACTGGGACAGGGGCCACAGGACTCAAAACAGGGGCTGTACCAGGTAAATAGGGAGGTCTGTTCACCCTACTCTTATAGTGCTTTACTTTCTGTGCTTTCAAAACAAACTGCAGATTAGGGTTGGGCGGTATCCAAATTTTGATACCGTTAAACCTTCTCCGCATTTTACCGTGACAATTAAGAATTTTGTAGCTTGCACCTGTCCTTCAAAAACAGAATAGCAGCTTTATATTTGAAGATGAGGCACAAGTTCTGATCAAACCAAACTTCACCAGCGCGTATCGCCCTCCATTTAATGATCTGGAACGCGCCAAGACAAGAAAAGTGCAGAAAAGGCAGATTCTGGAATAAAAAGTAAAAGGCAACGTGATATTTCCCACTGCAGCATGTTGTATCTGACAGACCTGCGCTGTCGGCACTCGGAGAAGTTGCCGTCTCCTCCGTGAAAGTCTGACTTCGCCCTTGAGCGGGAACTTTCTCCTCTTCAATGTGTCCCCTCTTGACTCTTGACTTCAATGGCAAGCTTTTCGGCTCAACATCACACACGAAGTGCCAGTCAGGTGTTTTTCTTCTGCGTGTGGATGGATATATCTGTGCGTAATGACGTTTGAAGAGGAGAGAGAGCGGAGGGGAGAAAGTCGGCGCTGTGTCCTGTGTCTGAAGCGACTGTGGTGGGATCTCTGGCCTGCCGCAGGGTTGTAGCTCCGTCAACATTTGCTGTTTCTCCCCTGTCATTGAAGCCAAAATGTTGCGTAATATTATATTAGGTCCATATGCGCTGCAGATTTTTTTACTGACGGTAATGAAACTGATACCGTTGCTACTTTTTGATACCTCGGGATACTGTATTACCGCCCAACCCTATTGCAGATGCATAATGTGCTTTAACCAGTCCTTGTTTCATCCTGGTTTAATCCTGGTTTAGGCCTGGTTTAGTGCCAGATAAATCTGGATTTAGTCCCAGTTTTCGTCCTGTTTTCGTCCTGGTGTTTTGTATGCACACACTAACACAGACTAATCACATTATAACCCTCTCTTATACGCAGCCATGAGTCCCGCAGACAGCCCAGCGCCTTGATGCATGCTCTGGTCTTTAATGGCAGATCCCTCTCTCAGATAAACAGTCCTGAGCATTATCGCCTTCCAAGCTCGTAGCGCTAGCCGCATTAGCCGCATTAGCCACATTAGCCACATTAGGCGGGCTAGGCTTAATTGCTGCGGTACGCTAATGCGGTGGCTGTCAGCGGACTCTCTACATGAAAGCGCGCGCTAAAGTGAAGCTACGCGCTAACACAGACTGCTAATCAATGCGCTCCCTCTGTGCCTTTGTTTTCCAATTGAGATAATGGCCATTCATGTTGTTTTTAGACACAGAAACACAATCAAGACGCTTTCGACAGTTGGTTCAAATGCTGCTTTTCTGTCAGGCTGAAAGGGGAGCAGACCACAAGGCTTCTCCAGAGATTGCTTTTAAGACGTTAGCTCCAAACCCATGCCAGTGTTTGTTTTCATCACTGAGGAAAGTGATTGGTTTTCACAATTTTACACTGACAACACAATCATGTTTTGGTTTCAAATCATTACAATTATCTTTTTAATTGAATGATGAAATTGTTGCGTGGAAATTCAAGTCGCTGGGGTAAATTTCGCAACATTTGAAACAACAAAATAGATTAAAAAAATAAAAGAAGAAGGGGTGTGATCTGAAAACGTGCACTGAAACTCACTTGCCACAGACCTGACCTGTAACTTGACCTGGTGTGTGGAACGTTTTACTGGGAAACAGTCCAGACAAAGCAAGCTCCTTGATTTTATAGAAATAGTAAATTAAAAGCATACTTCAGAACCTTTTCCATGGAGATATACATGTTTTATGCCATACTGGAATACTATAATTACAGATTTTTTTTTATTTTTTATTAATTAATCATTGCATTTTATATAGAGCCTTTCATGACACCCAAAGCACTTTACAGTTCAGCAAGTTCAAGTTACAGTTCAACAACATTTACGTAGAAACAATAATCAATTAGTCTTAGTCACTTTACAATTTGGTGCAATTCACTCCACACTCGGAGTTGGTAAAAGACTAGGAGACCCCCCTAACCCCCAAACCCTACACTTACCCTAACCCAGACACGTCCAAACTATGGCCCAGGAGCCAAATTTGGCCCTCAGACCAAATGTTTTGGCCCTCAGGGTTTACTGCATGTTTTTGAAATCTACCTTGATCAACCAAATGTCGTGTGTCGTTTTGAGGGTCTAAGCCTGAACAAAGGTCTGAAGGGTCAGGGTTATAAAAGCACAGATTTGAATTACTCACTGTTTTGATCACCAGTCTATGACTCTCGACCGGCCCTCACGCTGGTCTGTGTTTTAATATGTGGCCTTTGATGAAAAAAAGTTTGGACTCCCTAACCCTGTGCTCCAGTGCCCACTCCTGGTTCCTCTACTCAGGGATGGTGAGATAAACTTGGATTACACCAGTCAGACTGGGCCCCTGGAGCCAGAGCCCTAACCCGAACCTTAAGGAAGAGGAACTTGGAAAATAAGAGCCAGTTGTTTGTATCAGAAACACCCGGCTGTCTTGTGTGATGTCACATAGTACTTGAAGTTGCACAGGTCATGAGAGGCAACACAAACTAAGATTTATCTGTTTTTGACCAGGAAGCTGCAAATGAATCGGAATCAGAATATATGTATTTGTCATTTCAGTATAAAAAAATACACAGAAACAAAACACTGCAGTCAGGTCCAGGTCATCAGCAGCGCAAATAATAATAATAATAAATAGTTTTAAATATTTTATGTCAACTTCTCATAGGCGTTAAAAACAGGCAAGTCAGTGTTATTTTGTGAGGTGCGTTAGTGTCAGGGCTACAGGACGGAATTGACCCATTTAACGGCATCAAGCTAAAAACTGTCCCGGGGTCTGGTGGTCCTGGCCTGTAGGTGGCGCAATCTGCCTGATGGGTGGAGTCCTCTATGATGCCATTTTGTCCTGTTACAAGTTTGCACTGAAGCTACCAAACTGTGCCTAGCGGGTAATACTATTAAACCACACATTTGCATAGTTTAATAGCAAATACTGTGGATTTTGTGTTTGTTCCACTTCCAAGTTTGTTTGTTTGTTCCAAATAACTGCAATAAATCTCAGTGTAGAGCAGCCATCATAAAATAGTTACGATCTATACGATGCATTTTTGCCATTTTGCCCACTCTTACTATAAAATCTGATCACATCAATCCCTGTTATCCTAAAGTTGCCTTTTTTATTTTGCATATCACCTCACTCACCCCAACACCTTGTGACAACTGCTCATAGTCTTAATACCTCCTCTCCAAATCACTTCTGACACGAGCAGATGAGCTGTGAAAATGACAGGAGCTCGGCTAGATTTGGTGTGACTCTGTTTGGTCTCAAAGGTGAAACCAAGCCACACCTTAGCATCTGCTTGTCTCTGCTCAGCCCCTCCTGTCTTTTCCCAGGTCCTTCTGGCTTTTTCTGGCTCTTCCTGGCTCCTCCTGGTTCCTTCTAGCTCCTCTTGTCTCCTCCTGGCTCTTCTATCTCCTCCTGGTTCCTTCCATCTCCTCCTGGCTTCTCCTGGCTCCTTCTAGCTCCTTCTGCCTCTTCCTGGCTCCTTCTAGCTCCCCCTGGCTCCTCCTGTCTCCTCGTGACTGCTCCTGGCTTCTCCTGGCTCCTTCTAGCTCCTCCTGGATCCATCTACCTCTTCCTGGCTCCTTCTAGCTCCTCCTGGCTCCTTCTAGCTCCTCCTGGCTTCTCCTGGCTCCTTCTAGCCCCTCCTAGCTCCCCCTGGCTCCTTCTAGCTCCTCCTGGCTCCCTTTACCTTTTCCTAGCCCCTCATAGATCCTCCTGGCTCCTTCTAGCTTCTTTTGTCGTCTCCTGACTCTTCATGGCTCCTTCTAGCTCCTCCTAGCTCCTCCTGGCTCCTTCTAGCTCCTTCTGGCTTCTCCTGACTTCTCCTGGCTCTTTTGGGCTCCTCCTGGCTTCTTCTGGGTCCTCCTGGTTCCTTCTAGCTCCTCCTGGGTTCTACTGGCTCCTCTTAGCTCATCCTGGCTCCTTCTACCTCCTCCTAGCTCCTTCTAGCTCCTCCTGGCTCCTTCTGCCTCTTTTTTTGCTCTTTTTGGCTCCTCCTGGCTCCTCTGTACATACCTCACTTACAAATACATTACATCGCCTGTCAAATCCAGTTCCTTCCCTGCAATGATTTAAAGCACCACTTAACATGCATTTGGAGTGTTTATGCAAGTCTGGGAAAATAACAAATGCAGGAGAGGAGTGATGTCGGAATAACAATAAGGGAATGTTTGGCTCCTGAAAATGCTGTCAAGTTTTCGAGTCAGAGATGTCTAATATAGTTTTCTACATTTACAAAACATCGCCGTGCTTTGGTGCGGACGGGTTGGGGCGAAATGAAAATGTTAAGTGGTTCTGGGGGTTACAGCAGGTTATGGGCAAAGTTGGTGGGTTATTTCCGGCCTAAACTTTGTCACTGAAGTGTCCTTGGGCAAGATGCATATTGTTCTTTTGTGGTTTTAAACTCCGTACACCTCAAACATGTGCGAATGAAACAAAATACAACTCACAGAACAATCCACGTAATAGGATGGGTACATTTATATTATGAAAATTATTTGCGAATTAAAAACTAATAACATATTTGTAATGCGACTGTCTAGATAGGGAACATAAGTAATTAAATTGTTGATCATTTGTGTCTGTAATTATATTTGAATGTATTTTGGCCTATTTCTCTAGCAAAATGAATTTCGGCCAAAATATATAATTTTAATTGAGCCACTGCGGACCAGGTCACAACCAAGACTAAAGCGGGTCTAACTCAGGATTAAACCAGGTCTAAACCAACACTAAATCAGGTTGAAAGCATCTCTGATTACTGACAACTGCAACAGGAGTAAACCAGAACTACACCAGGTCTAACTCAGGACTAAACCAGATTTAATCCAGGGCTAAACTAGGTCTAAATCAGGACTAAACCAGACCTAACACAGGACTAAACTAGGTCTAACTCAGGACTAAACTAGGTCTAAATCAGGACTAAACCAGACCTAACTCAGGACTAAACTAGGTCTAACTCAGGACTAAACTAGGTCTAAATCAGGACTAAACCAGACCTAACTCAGGACTAAACTAGGTCTAACTCAGGACTAAACTAGGTCTAAATCAGGACTAAACCAGACCTAACTCAGGACTAAACTAGGTCTAACTCAGGACTAAACTAGGTCTAAATCAGGACTAAACCAGATCTAACACAGGACTAAACTAGGTCTAACTCAGGACTAAACTAGGTCTAAATCAGGACTAAACCAGATCTAACACAGGAGTAAACTAGGTCTAACTCAGGACTAAACCAGGTCTAACTCAGGACTAAACTAGGTCTAAATCAGGACTAAACCAGACCTAACACAGGACTAAACTAGGTCTAACTCAGGACTAAACTAGGTCTAAATCAGGACTAAACCAGACCTAACACAGGACTAAACTAGGTCTAACTCAGGACTAAACTAGGTCTAAATCAGGACTAAACCAGATCTAACACAGGAGTAAACTAGGTCTAACTCAGGACTAAACTAGGTCTAACTCAGGACTAAACTAGGTCTAAATCAGGACTAAACCAGACCTAACACAGGACTAAACTAGGTCTAACTCAGGACTAAACTAGGTCTAAATCAGGACTAAACCAGACCTAACACAGGACTAAACTAGGTCTAACTCAGGACTAAACTAGGTCTAAATCAGGACTAAACCAGATCTAACACAGGAGTAAACTAGGTCTAACTCAGGACTAAACCAGGTCTAACTCAGGACTAAACTAGGTCTAAATCAGGACTAAACCAGACCTAACACAGGACTAAACTAGGTCTAACTCAGGACTAAACTAGGTCTAAATCAGGACTAAACCAGACCTAACACAGGACTAAACTAGGTCTAACTCAGGACTAAACTAGGTCTAAATCAGGACTAAACCAGATCTAACACAGGAGTAAACTAGGTCTAACTCAGGACTAAACTAGGTCTAACTCAGGACTAAACTAGGTCTAAATCAGGACTAAACCAGACCTAACACAGGACTAAACTAGGTCTAACTCAGGACTAAACTAGGTCTAAATCAGGACTAAACCAGACCTAACACAGGACTAAACTAGGTCTAACTCAGGACTAAACTAGGTCTAAATTAGGACTAAACCAGATCTAACTCAGGACTAAACCAGGTCTAATTCAGGACTAAACTAGGTCTAACTCAGGACTAAACTAGGTCTAAATTAGGACTAAACCAGATCTAACACAGGAGTAAACTAGGTCTAACTCAGGACTAAACCAGGTCTAACTCAGGGCTAAACTAGGTCTAAATCAGGACTAAACCAGACCTAACACAGGACTAAACTAGGTCTAACTCAGGACTAAACTAGGTCTAAATCAGGACTAAACCAGATCTAACACAGGAGTAAACTAGGTCTAACTCAGGACTAAACTAGGTCTAAATCAGGACTAAACCAGATCTAACACAGGAGTAAACTAGGTCTAACTCAGGACTAAACTAGGTCTAACTCAGGACTAAACTAGGTCTAAATCAGGACTAAACCAGACCTAACACAGGACTAAACTAGGTCTAACTCAGGACTAAACTAGGTCTAAATCAGGACTAAACCAGATCTAACACAGGAGTAAACTAGGTCTAACTCAGGACTAAACTAGGTCTAACTCAGGACTAAACTAGGTCTAAATCAGGACTAAACCAGACCTAACACAGGACTAAACTAGGTCTAACTCAGGACTAAACTAGGTCTAAATCAGGACTAAACCAGACCTAACACAGGAGTAAACTAGGTCTAACTCAGGACTAAACTAGGTCTAAATCAGGACTAAACCAGATCTAACACAGGAGTAAACTAGGTCTAACTCAGGACTAAACTAGGTCTAACTCAGGACTAAACTAGGTCTAAATCAGGACTAAACCAGACCTAACACAGGACTAAACTAGGTCTAACTCAGGACTAAACTAGGTCTAAATCAGGACTAAACCAGATCTAACACAGGAGTAAACTAGGTCTAACTCAGGACTAAACTAGGTCTAAATCAGGACTAAACCAGATCTAACACAGGACTAAACTAGGTCTAACTCAGGACTAAACTAGGTCTAAATCAGGACTAAACCAGATCTAACACAGGAGTAAACTAGGTCTAACTCAGGACTAAACTAGGTCTAACTCAGGACTAAACTAGGTCTAAATCAGGACTAAACCAGACCTAACACAGGACTAAACTAGGTCTAACTCAGGACTAAACTAGGTCTAAATCAGGACTAAACCAGATCTAACACAGGAGTAAACTAGGTCTAACTCAGGACTAAACTAGGTCTAACTCAGGACTAAACTAGGTCTAAATCAGGACTAAACCAGACCTAACACAGGACTAAACTAGGTCTAACTCAGGACTAAACTAGGTCTAAATCAGGAGTAAACCAGATCTAACACAGGACTAAACTAGGTCTAACTCAGGACTAAACCAGGTCTAACTCAGGACTAAACTAGGTCTAAATTAGGCCTAAACCAGATCTAACTCAGGACTAAACCAGGTCTAATTCAGGACTAAACCAGGTCTAACTCAGGACTAAACTAGGTCTAAATTAGGACTAAACCAGATCTAACACAGGAGTAAACTAGGTCTAACTCAGGACTAAACCAGGTCTAACTCAGGGCTAAACTAGGTCTAAATCAGGACTAAACCAGACCTAACACAGGAGTAAACTAGGTCTAACTCAGGACTAAACTAGGTCTAAATCAGGACTAAACCAGATCTAACACAGGACTAAACTAGGTCTAACTCAGGACTAAACTAGGTCTAAATCAGGACTAAACCAGATCTAACACAGGAGTAAACTAGGTCTAACTCAGGACTAAACTAGGTCTAACTCAGGACTAAACTAGGTCTAAATCAGGACTAAACCAGACCTAACACAGGACTAAACTAGGTCTAACTCAGGACTAAACTAGGTCTAAATCAGGACTAAACCAGATCTAACACAGGAGTAAACTAGGTCTAACTCAGGACTAAACTAGGTCTAAATCAGGAGTAAACCAGATCTAACACAGGACTAAACTAGGTCTAACTCAGGACTAAACCAGGTCTAACTCAGGACTAAACTAGGTCTAAATTAGGACTAAACCAGATCTAACTCAGGACTAAACCAGGTCTAATTCAGGACTAAACCAGGTCTAACTCAGGACTAAACTAGGTCTAAATTAGGACTAAACCAGATCTAACTCAGGACTAAACCAGGTCTAACTCAGGACTAAACCAGGTCTAAATCAGGACTAAACCAGATCTAACTCAGGACTAAACCAGGTCTAACTCAGGACTAAACCAGGTCTAATTCAGGACTAAACCAGGTCTAAATCAGGACTAAACCATGTCTACGTCAGGAATAAAAACCAGGTCTAACTCGGGACTAAACCAGGTCTAGCTCTGGACTAAACCCAGTCTAAATACTAAGGGCTAGTGCTGAACATTACAATATCATCTGACATGGATACATTTGTATTGTGGCAATTATTTGTGAAATTAAAAACAAATTATTTGTAACTCATTGGGTTGGTGGTTTTCTATGTTTATTTTGCAAATAAAGAATTCAATGTTAATGTCATTTTGCACATTTCTGTCAGGACGAGCAGGGACATAGTGTCAAACCTTTAACTGAGCCTTCACTCCCAACATGGATTTTCCTGTCTCCAGTTCATCCCACTAACACGTCTAAGAAAACCAGGATTAACCTGGTCTAACCCAGGACTAAACCAGGTCTAACCCTGGACTAAACCAGGTCTAACCCTGGACTAAACCAGGTCTAACCAAGGACTGAACCTGCTCTAACCCAGGACTAAATCCGGACTAAACCATGTTGAAAACAAGTATGATAGTGACCACTGGACCCCAGGTCTAACCCAAGACTAAACCAGGTCTAACCCAGGACTAAACCAGGTCTAACCCAGAACTAAACCTGGACTAAAACTATGTTGAAAACAACTCTGATAGTGACCACTGGACTCCAGGTCTAACCCAAGACTAAACCAGGTCTAACCCAGGACTAAACTAGGTCAAACCCAGAACTAAACCTGGACTAAAACTATGTTGAAAACAACTCTGATAGTGACCACTGGACTCCAGGTCTAACCCAGGACTAAACCAGGTCTAACCCAGGACTAAACCAGGTCAAACCCAGAACTAAACCTGGACTAAAACTATGTTGAAAACAACTCTGATAGTGACCACTGGACTCCAGGTCTAACCCAAGACTAAACCAGGTCTTACCCAGGACTAAACCAGGTCTAACCTAGGACTAAACCTGGACTAACCCAAGACTAAACCAGGTCTAACCCAGAACTAAACCCAGAACTAAATGATGTTGAAAACAACTCTGATAGGACCACTGGAGTCCATGTATAACCCAAGACTAAACCAGGTCTAACCCAAGACTAAACTAGGTCTAACCCAGGACTAAACCTGGTCTAACCCAGGACTAAACCCGGTCAAACCCAGGACTAAATCCGGACTAACCTAGGACTAAACTCAGACTAACCCAGGGCTAAACCCGGTCAAACCCAGGACTAAACCCGGACTAAAACTATGTTGAAAACAACTCTGATAGTGACTACTGGACTCCAGGTCTAACCCAGGACTAAACCAGGTCAAACCCAGAACTAAACCTGGACTAAAACTATGTTGAAAACAAGTATGATAGTGACTACTGGACTCAAGGTCTAACCCAGGACTAAACCAGGTCTAACCCAGGACTAAACCAGGTCAAACCCAGAACTAAACCTGGACTAAAACTATGTTGAAAACAACTCTGATAGTGACCACTGGACTCCAGGTCTAACCCAAGACTAAACCAGGTCTTACCCAGGACTAAACCAGGTCTAACCTAGGACTAAACCTGGACTAACCTAGGACTAAACCTGGACTAACCCAAGACTAAACCAGGTCTAACCCAGAACTAAACCCAGAACTAAATGATGTTGAAAACAACTCTGATAGGACCACTGGAGTCCATGTATAACCCAAGACTAAACCAGGTCTAACCCAAGACTAAACTAGGTCTAACCCAGGACTAAACCTGGTCTAACCCAGGACTAAACCCGGTCAAACCCAGGACTAAATCCGGACTAACCTAGGACTAAACTCAGACTAACCCAGGGCTAAACCCGGTCAAACCCAGGACTAAACCCGGACTAACCTAGGACTAAACCCAGACTAACCCAGGGCTAAACCAGGTATAACCCAGAACTAATCCCGGACTAAACAATGTTGAAAACATCTCTGATAGTGACCACTGGAGTACAGGTCTAACCCAAGACTAAATCAGGTCTTACCCAGGACTAAACCAGGTCTATCCCAAGACTAAACTAGGTCTAAACCATCTCTGATAGATACCAACCAGTGCATACTGAGAACACTCTTCAAAAGCTGCACTAAACAAGGACTAAACCAGGACTAACTCAGGACTAAACACCAGGACTAACACCAGGTCAAACCCAGTCTAAACTAGTTCTAGCCCAGGACTAAACTGCAGCATTGAGAACACATCACAAAAGCTGCCAAACCAGGTCTAAACCAGGTCTAAACCAGGTCTAAACCAGGTCTAAAACAGGTCTAAACCAGGTCTAACCCAGATCTAACCCAGGTCTAAACATAGCCTTGGCTTGCCTTAGTTCCACAGATCAATTCAAGAATCAAAGACCATAACATTCCTCATCAGAACGGGAACTTTCTTTAATTAAAATGCACACAATTCTTTTGATTATTGTGACACCGCCTCCCCAGTAGCCAATGTGTGCTCATCCGTTTCTGATTATAATTGTTCTCTGTTTTAATGGCACTAGAGCAGGCTTTTCCCCACATACAGTATTTCATATTATTCGTCTTCCTTCAAGCTATTGTCCAAGTTCAAACACAAAATAGATTAAAATGTCTATTTGTTGGACAGAATTGAAATCCACAATGGGCCTACGCCGATTAGAAGCCTTGGGTAAAATAAATCAGATCTTCCAAGTGTAATAATTGTTAAAATGGCTTAAAAATGTGAAAAACAAACGGTGTGGTATGCAGTAGGGACGGGACGAGACAACATTTCCATGAAACGAGACGAGATTGAGTCCACAAGAATGAGAAAAGATGAGATTTTAACTCCTAATATACACATTTCACGATTCAGTTTCCAATTTTGGCCTCATAATGTTGTTATTTATTTTATTTCATAGTTTTGTTTCCACTCTAGTACTGCTTTTTGGAACTGTAAAAGATGGAATTCACCAACACGTAAATTGCTTTTTTCTGTTTTTTGTCCAATCTAAGTGTAAACACATGGAAAAACATCTCAGGAGATCTTTTTTTTTTTCTTTTGTGGCAATTTTTTCTTCTACCATCTCTAGTTTACAGGGATCCAAAGTTATTCCACACTTACCTTAAACATTCTAAACATCTTAATTATTCACTGTGACGAGTTTATAAGCACTTTTCACAATTTTCAGAGGCCAAAGTGGAGTTTTACCGTCACTAATGTGGTCACAATACTAAAATTTCAAACTCGATTTCGATACTCTGATAAAACAGTGATAATAAAAAACAAAAAACACTCTTTCTTTAGACAACAGAATGTGATTTTCAACATTAAATCGTAGTACTTTCTTATTCCCATGGCCTTCTGTATATGGGTCAATGACGTATAAGGATTTTCAACAGGCAAATTTTAAAATATATATTAAAAAAATTAGTTTCTATTGAACTTTTTCAAATATTTCCAGTGTCAGGTGCATAAATCTGTGTTTAACATTTATATGAAGCATTTTTAGTGTAAAATGTCATGTGGTGCGACCGAGAATAACCTTAAAATGGTTTTATTTTCTAAAACATGGCTGAGATATGAATCTAAGTTCTGAGTAATATGAAGTGCATCGAAACAAACTGTTGGCATTTCTTTAGATTTTTAATGCATGTTGATATTTTCTTTTGCTCCAATATGACAGTCGCCTGCTTGTGTTTAATGAACAAACTACTGCCCTGGAAAATGCATCAAATGAACAAAAATGCCTAAAGAACCCCATTCACCCAAGTCGACTTTGTCTGTTATTAAACTTCCTGCTGTTATTAGTCGCACCACATGATGCACGGTCGCACCACATGACATTTTAACTTTTTAAGTACAGAAAACATGCAGAATAACTCATGATTTCTGAAAAAAAAAAAGATTTGGTTCCATGGGGGTCAGAGGTGTTATAGAAAAGAGGTGAATTATTATGAAATTTGAACCTTTTTAAACTGAGGAAATTGCAATTGGACAGAAAATGTAGGCGTCACGTCACTGACCCACATCTGTGTAATCCCTTAGTGCTCCAGGGGTGTATACTAGTCTATGTGCTCTTATACTTGTTCTGATACAGCTCAAAATCATTCTAAAGATTCAGGAATGGTTCATTTCGGTCCTGTGGATGTGACTTTTTAGTATTGAAACAACTAAATAACAACATCTGGGGCTTGATGATTTGGATTATTCCATGTTCCTCTGACTGTTTCACTCCTTGAAACTTCTTGCCAGTTTTGTAATGGACTCGATGTTTTGATCCGTGGTGTAGAGTGTTGTATTTGTACATGTTTATATACTATACTATTATATACTGTATATTTGATAGTTATGCATATGTGATGGGAACACCAACTCACACAATCACAACAGGCCTTAGTATCTTGGTGCAGTTCTGTGGGTTTGCTCATCATCTTTACTTTCCTCATGGTTGACCTTTTCTGTCTTTTTTTTTTTTTCTTAGTCATGAAAAGAATACCTGTGGGTTCTGTCTCACACTTATGCTCTGACAAAGACCATCTTGCTGGTCGAAACACTTTGGCGTCCCTCGATGTAATAAAGGACATTTAACATATTCAGTGGGTGCTTCG
Organism: Odontamblyopus lacepedii; assembly: GCA_034769755.1. Classification (NCBI taxonomy): domain Eukaryota; kingdom Metazoa; phylum Chordata; class Actinopteri; order Gobiiformes; family Gobiidae; genus Odontamblyopus; species Odontamblyopus lacepedii. The sequence continues at coordinate 32,993,796 of CM068361.1, forward strand.
GGTTTGTACCTTTCCCATTTTTTACACTTTCCAGTAAATTTCTTGTTTAGATTGTTCAAAAGATGATCTAGTTTCAGTACTAGTTCATGATCAGTATAACACAAGACTATATTGCGTTAATTCGCTGCATGTATTGCTGAGATACATGGGGAAAATCGTGTACAGAACCTTTAATTTTCAGTATTTGATTTGTGGTGATTGTTACTTTCTCCATTGTGAGTGTAAATGGGTTTTGTGGTTAATTGGAGACAGGTTATGCTCAAGCGCAAGATTTAAAAGTGCTACAACTTTTGGATGAAGTGAAAAAGTGTCACAACATCCCATTATAAATGAAGACTTATAGGACTACAGAGACACACCGCCCGCAAATCAGATCACAGCCAACGCAAGGAATGTATTCCAATTTTAGAACCCACCATCATCACCGAGCGCTCAGGCCGTACTGCTGCCTATAGAACAAGGTTTACAATGCCAAAGTAAGTTGTGGGAGATAATAATAGTCTAACAGTGAGCAGTTAAAGCAGAACGTATCATAAACCCACTTTCTGGCTACTATAGGGTCTTTTAAAAGCATCATCTATTGTTTTTAGTGCATTTTATTAGCAGCTTTAGTACAAACTATAGCTAAATTTGCAGCTTTCTAGTCCAAAAACGCCTATATCTAAGTTTGCCAAGTAGTTGGTGACATCAAACAAGACTGCCCTGGAGTTTCTGATTGCAAACACGCAGGGGGTAAAGTTTGAAGTGTATTTGACCAATCAGACTTTATACCCTGTTGAAGAAGAAGATAATAGCACTGGACCTCTGGAAATCTTTAAATAGTGGAAGTTGCGATAACATAAGAAATAGAGCGTTCAATTAACTAAAATCAAACTATTCGGGAATAAAAAGATCATTTTAAGCCCCACGTATGTGACTTTTCCGCCCACAAATACACTAAAGCGAAAGCATTTATTTCATTCCATGCGTTGTGACTGTGAGAAGGCTGGCTTGCATCTCCACAGACCTGACTTCCAGACTGGCCTGATGGAGGGTGCGCCACCTGCTCGTCTCCATAGGAATGTTCTTGCTTTGACTGCAATATTCCACAGCATGGCATTAAACTAATCTATATCCATGTCACTAGAACATTACACAGTGCCAGACAAACCATGATTTTGTATACTGTATTTTTAGGACTGTACGTCACACTTTTTTGTGGTTTAGGTCGACTTATACTCAGGTGTGACTTCTATATAAAATATTTAATTTGACATGTTGGTTATTTTCACACTGACAGCCACGAGAGGGCTTCTCGCTCTACTGCACATGTCTCCTGCAGAAGGAGCCGCTGTCCTGCTGCAAGTTGTGAAATATGCAGATGAATAAGGTAATCGAGCAGCAGAAAGAAAGTTTGGAGAGAGCGAGAAACTTGTGTTTGACTGGCGAAAAGCGAAGGATACTCAACTGCAATGAAGAAAACAAAAAAGCTAATCACAGCAAATGTCCCGGTCTTGTGTGATTGTGACTTGTGTCTGTTGTCTTTAATCTATGTGCTGTCTGTGCTTTTAGCATGTTCTCATTTTACTAATATGTTACTATTAATATTCACTGATCTTCAGTGTCTTTGTCATGCATGATGGACTGAATGTCATTGTGCCTACAGTATGTCCTGTTTTTGTCTTACCATCAACCTGCCAGTGGGACAACAGATGAAAATAATCCTGCACGGCGACTCCGGCACAGTTACATGCTGAACTAACACATGTTGATTAATGTGCTCTGTCCCATATTTAATAAATAAACATAAACATAAACATGGAGACTTTGGTAAGCTTGTTCTGTGTTGTTTCTGCTCTAGTTTTCTGAATAACTGTTCATATGTGACGTGAACACACCAGACACATGTTCAGCCTGTTCTTCTCTGTTCTAGTGTTATTATGATAAGTTTACACAAGATGAAATGTCTGTTCCTGGTCTCTGATTTTATTAAATAATTTTCCCCTCAAAAATGCGATTTATAGTCCAGTGTGACTTATATATGTTTTTTTTTTTTTCTTCATTGTGCATTTTTTGGCTCGTTCGACTTATACTCCAGAAAATACAGTTATTATTTGTAGGTATAACAGTAACTATCATAGATGGCTTATTTCTTGGTTATTGAGGCGACAAACCAGCTACAGACCTGCATAAAAGTGCAGATTTGTGTGTGCAATGGGTTAATATTCATAATTGAAATGAAATATACAGATTTTAAATCAGTGTTAATGTATTGTTTGGAAAAGGGAAGAGGGGCAGAAAAGATAAAATCACTCTTCTTTCTGCTCCTCTTCATTAATTTCTTAGATGTTCAATGTTTGGGCACTGTTAATGTCTTTTTTAAACTTTATGAATGAAATAAACCAATAAAAAATACATAAATAAAGCCTCTTAGGCACAAAGTTTGCAGTGCAAATCAACTAAAACAAAAATGAAGACTATGTTTGCTTTGTAAGAGCACACACTAAATACAGGCTAAAAATAACAGTGATAAGCCCACATATTTTTCATTTCTCTCACCAATTGAGTTAGTGTTTCTTGTGAAAATAATTGTGATGATGTTTTGTCTCAGGTTTGGAGCCGCACTTCCCGCGTGTGACAGGGACTTCTGTGGAGAACTTAATTGCAACGCGCCGCAGAAAAAAAACAAAAAGAGAAAAAAAAAACAGACCACTTTAAAGTCTGATGAAACACTTCAGACTGATCAAGGGACTTCACAGCTGCGAACAACAAACCCGCATTTCATATAGAGTATTCCCGCTCTAACGCTATGCACCTGAACACATCGCATGTTTTCTACGCTTTACACAGGGAATATAGAAGCTCTAATGAGATATGAAACATGTTTTGGATCGTAAGAAGTAAGTAAACAAAGCTGCGTGTCGATTTCAATCCAAATCCTGCAGCAATAGTGGAAAAAACTGGTTATGAAAGAGGTCATTTTGAATACATGTTACCACGACGATCCAAGGGCAACCTTAGGCCATAAACACAAATAATATTAATCTTTTAAGTGCATAATTGTAAATTATGGCGACTGGTGTGTGGCCTGAAGGCTAAAATCAGAATAGTTGTTGACTCTAGTTTACATACAGTGTTTTCATGAGAATTATGAGAAAAAGAAAGCACTAAGAGTATTTCGAGTTGTAGTGAATGCTGGGAAATTCTACACAAAAGTAAGAAAATAACATTGTTTTTAATTCTTGGATTTTATTTCATTTATTTTTTATTATTTTACCTTTATTTATCCAGGTAGGTCGATCATAAGAAACAATTCTCATTTACAACAGCTAAATGGTATGTCTATTTCTAAGTTTTCTTTGTCTAGAATGTTCCACAATATGGCATCAAACTCATCTATATGTGCATGGAGAAAAGCAGGCGACACCAGAACAGGTTACGGGTCAGATCTGTGAAGAAGCAACACCACTCACCATAACAATGCATGTTTAAATGAAATAACCCATCCATCCATCCATCCATCTTCTCCCGCTTAATCCTGCTGGGTCGCGGGGGCAGTTTGCTGCCCAATACTCAAAGCACCTGACCCCCCCTATGAACCCCTCTGCAGGTGGTGAGCCCACAGGAGGGTGGACAACATGGTCCTTGATGTTAGTTCATAGGGGTGCGGGCATGTTTTGGGTTGATGGGGGAAACCGGAGTACCCGGAGGAAACCCATCCAGACACGGGGAGGAACATGCAAACTCCACACAGAAAGGCCCGGGCGACCCGGGGATCAAACCCGCAACCTTCTTGCTGTGAGGCCTGAGTGTTGCCACTCAGCCACCGTGCCGCCCACTCAGCCACCGTGCCGCAACGAAATAAATGAAATAATAAATGAAATAACATTTTTGTTAATTGTTGAATAAACGTAAGATAAAAAGCACTGCCATAAAGCCACACTATGAGTTATGGTATCTTCATGGAAACATTTATTTTTGGAACTTGGTGAGTGGATAAATCGCCACACACTACAGGGTTTGTCGTCTTCAATGATAAACGTGCGACAAAAAGCGCAAACCACAGACACGAGGAGAATCTTATGAGACTGAAAATCTCCGATCGCAAAGTAAAACCAGTCGCTCTGAGACTCTGAAGTGTTCAAAGATCAGAGTTCTGCACTTCTACTTTAGATACAAGTCGAAACTGTGTTATTATTATTTGTGAAATGTGGTGCAATACTTCAGATACAGGATTTTTAAAGCATAAAAGAGGCGATAAAGTCCACAGGAAGTAGAGTCACTGTCGCTAATCTGCAGCTTCACCTCGATCCGTGCGCTGTGTGGATGTAAACAGACACACGTGCAGAACTATCCCACCTTTTTACTTTCAAAGAACGCCTCAAACTGGATTAATAGCGCGGTTTTGTGGACTGGATGTCATTATTTGCTAAGGACAATTTCTATGGATAATGTGGATGAGACGCTGCTTTTTAAGTAAGTGTTTATTTAAGTAAGTGTTTATTTGTATAACGTTTTTCACAGACATATGTCACAAAGATGCTTTACAGAGGATTATTTAAAGATTATTATTCATTCACTCCATACACATCATTTAAATTTACTACTTTACGAGAGGTGAGTCATAAAGTCTTTATTTTCACTGTTTCCCCGAGTTTGTCTCTGTGTCCGTCGCTCCTCTGCCCCCGACGCTCTGTTTTATCGGCTGTTTCCATAGCATTTCTGCTGTTTGGTGGTTACGATCTGACACTGACACCACACACATACACGAGGAACACAGCGGCTTCAAAATCGCACACGAAGACAAATGGCCGCAAAGAAATCGCAGCCAAAATCGAACAAATTCTCTTGTAGTGCGCGGCGGCCTTAAGGCAGTACATTAATATATTAAAACCCTGTATTCACATGGAAATGTAGGGCTGTGGGAGAGGGCATGACAAGTGTTTAAGCAGTAATTTTCTGCGCTCTAACGCCTCAAATGTGGGGCAATACAACATCAATCAAACTTACATAATTCATTCCAAAACACTGGGTAAGGATATAATGGAAAAACCGTAACAACACAAGTAAAAGTGCAGTTAAAATCTATATGTGTACGTGCATTAACAAGAGAACCGTATATTCCCTAGAGTTCCCCATGGGTTAAACAGCTGCCCCTCGGCCCGCAGAAGCTGGAGCTAATTGAGAGCCATATAATTGTCCACAGGGTTTGTCCAGGGGAACCAGGTCCTGTCGGGGCACTAAATGGAAATCGTGTTTACGCCGCACTCCGAATATATTACTACAATTAGTCAGTGATAAATGTGGAGGACCAGTTCGCTACATGGGACTTGTGAACCCTGTGTGTGACTGCGGAGTGGAAGTAAAGCAGGGGACAAAGCACAGCATGGAGCATTTCGGGACTAAACGGAAGCAAAATGGGCAGAAATAGCAAAAACATTTGAATATGGTGGAATTCTTTAGCATTTTGAAGATGCAGGGGGTGAATATGTATGAATATAAAGCAGTAGGTTTTTGCTATTGCCCATAAACTAAACATTCGGTGGTTCAAACATCACATATTGCTAGACTTTTTTTAGGTTTAGGAGTCAATATTTTCCGTGGGTACTTTCGGGTTATTGTGTTTGTGGCATAATGTAGTTTCAACGTGAGATTTTTTTCAGCAATACATGGCACTTCTGCCTGTTACCATGACAGACCTACATACTGTGCATGTGTCTGCGTCCTTGGGCAAGACACTTTACATTACCTATTCTAGTTTCTGTTGTTCTCAGGGTCAGGGTTGGCTGCTCTTGTGGCTGACTGGCTGCAACACTGAGCAGTGGTTTATGTTTATCTTAAAAATGTAACTTATTTGATCCAACATGTGCAGGTCAAAGGATGGAAGTTAAGGACTACTGGAGTGTCTGATTTGAGCAGTTTTGTACATTTTTTCCCTTCGTGCATGGAGATACATCGTTAAGAAAACCAGCTCACTCTGCACTGCAAAAATACCTGTCCTTAAAACCAGAAAAATACTCTTAAAATACAGTTAAAATGCTCTAGAAACAAGTGAAATGATCTGCCAGGGCATAAGTGAAATTTACTCATGAAGATTTTTAAAACAAGAAAAAAGGCTTTCATAAATCTCCAAATAAGATAAAATCACTTATTCTAAGCAATGATCTAAGATATAAATGATCTAAAATAAAGCATTAAACACTCATTCTAACAATAAATTAAGTTGGAAAATCTCAAACCAGAATATAAAGCTTGTTATTTTTGATGTTAGTGAATGAGGCATGAACGTGAGCCACTGTGCCGCCAAAATGATGCCTTGAATTTTAGTCTATTTATTTATGTATTTATTTTTTATTTTATCTAGGTCAATTGGGAACTCTAATTTGACATTGACAGCTGCCCACATGACCCAGTCGGATAAAGTGAAAGAAGTTGGATGAATGTTAGTTCACGAATCTTAATGAAATTCTGCATGTGCTAATTTTAAGACTAATTAGCATTTGGTAATTTACTGACAAATTGTAGCACTCGCTTAAAACTTTTAAATCTTTTAATCTTTCCATCTGACAAACAGAAGGTACAGAGATGATACTGTACAATTTCAGTCCAAGTTCGACTGATTTACATCCATAAAAATGTGCATTCTAACTGATTTTATAGATATAAAAACTAAATAAGAAAAAAGGAATATTTTCTTGAAATAAGTTTAATAATCTTACATATTTAGCCTATCATTGAGTACATATCTCTTAAAACAAGATAAATAAGATTTTTTTGTCTAGATTCAAGAGAATAAATTAATTTGATAAAATCTGCAGTGTGAAGTCCTACAGACTTTTTTTTACAACAATACAACAGGTTTTCTACACCAAATATGGCAGAAAACCAGAAGAAATATTTCAAGGGAACGGCTCATCTCATCGTCAACCAAAACAACAGACGGGATGGAAATGCTTAGCAGAGGCTTTCCTGTTGTGTATCCAGCGCTCCCCCTGGAGGCTGCAGGAAGACACACAGGAAGAACACTTTTGTCCTGGGGGTTGTTACTCCCCGCCCAGACACTGATCTGACGACCCTAACTGACCCTACCTGAGCTGCACTGACACTTTTGTCTGAGTTTTTCTTTTATTATTGTACCTTATGGTTCTATGTGCTTAAATTACCCCTCTGGGACAAATAAAGTGCTATTGATTGATCGTGTGTCAGTATGGGGTTGATTTTGATGATCGAATCTAATGTAAAACTGCACTGCAAAGACAATGAAATAGAAGAAACCCCAAAAGTAGCTGCATAAACATTTACAGAATTACGTCAATATGCAGCAGTAGATTTAACCTGAGGGTCTGAACAGTCACAGCCAATGACTTTTGATTAAACCTGTTAACCTTTATGTTATTGCCCGAACAGAGCCGTATACTCACTGTGTGTTTCAACTTCAGGCCAGAATCTTAAAATAACACAAACTTGTTTTCAAACTCTTGCTTGTTCTTCCATGCAGTTCCTCTCACAATGCCCTACTCGTGTTCCCAATGTCCCGGAGTCTCAGAGGAATTATCCGAGAAGACAATTTATAGTGAGTTTACAGAGGGCCACAAACCGAAAAGCAGAGAGTGTGGTTTTTACACAGGCTAAACTAACAGGAATCCAACACTGTTACTGATGATATTATTTGGTGCTTTGGTTTTCAGTTGTCCAATCTGAATGCCTGATGAGGTACGCAATTTGGGTTGCCAGATTCAATGTTAAAATTCTGTTGTTTTAAACCTAAAATGCCTCCCTCGAATCTGAAAGGGCACTACCTAAAGCCCACCCCCTGCAGCCAGTCACGAGTCAGTGCTGGTGCAGCCTCTGCAGCTCAGGGAGGGAATTCTGGAGGTTGTGAGCGTTCACATAAGGCCTGTCCACTAGGGTTGGGCGATGCCCAAATTTTGATGCCGTTAAACCTTCTCAGCGTTTTACTGGGGGACACGATATTACCCGGACTAATTAAGAATTATTTTGTAGCTGCACCTAAACCATTTAGAAACAGAAGAGCAGCTTTATATTTAAAGATGAGGCACAAGTTCCGATCAAACCAAAGCTTTGCAGTGCATTCGATCGCATCAGCATCAGTGCACGAGCTGTTTTTATCAGCGTTTATACGGTATGCAAATTAGCCATGCAGTTTTAAGTTTCTTTTCTGTAAAATGTAAAGAAATGTGTGCAAAGCTGCATTAAACACATTATTACTCAGAGTCTATAATGAGCAGAGCAGCGGAAATGTAGAGGGTGGAGAGGACCAATCACAGCTCTTATTGTTTGCATCGCTTCCTCCTCAATCTCTGCACCGTTTTGACTCGTAGTTAGAAAGTTTGGGAGGTGCACGGCGGTCGGACACTGTATGTAGGGGGCGCATGTCCACACAAACACGTTTTGACGCAGAACCATAAATTGGGCTTTACCGTCTCCTCTGTGAAAGTCTGACTTCGCCCTCAAACGGGAACTTTCTCCTCTTCAGCCTCGTCCCCTCTCGACTCTCGGCGTTCAGTAAAACGTCTCCATCACAAACTTTTGGGCTCAACATCACACACGAAGCGTCAGTCAGGTTTTTTTTCTTCTTCCTCGCTGTGTGTGGCTGGAAATCTCCGAGCGTAAAGACGCTTGAAGAGGAGAGAGAGCGGAGGGGAGAAAGTCTTGCTGTGGTTTTAGGTCTTTATGCAGATTTTTTTAATGACGGTAATGAAACAGATAATGCTGCTACTTTTTGATACTGCAGGATACCGTATTACTACTGTCCATATACTGAGAATGAGACATACTTGGATGTGTCCTCTATCTGCAGCTTTACCCACTGGCAACCCAGGTTGAGTTGTGATCGTGATACTTTATTTTTAAACCAGTGAGAGTGCAGACTACAGACTGTACTTTTACATTTAGCTGTAGTTTCTATTCTGAGCCTCACCAGTGGCTTAAAGTACTTCTTCCCCAACCTTTTGCTGATAACAAAATATAATGCAGCTTGAAACTATGACATATCGCCCAATGGAAATGATATATAGCACAATGAATAACTTAAAAACTGAATTATTTATTTATTCATTTTACAGCCCATGGTAGCTGGTCTGTACTGTGCAAACGTACTGAAATATAAATAATGATTCTTTGTTTTTATCAATTTACAAAATGCAAAGTGAGTGAACAAAAGCCAAAGACATTAAGAACGATCTTCAGCGTAAAGAAGAAGAAGTTGTGTTGGTGATGGTCTGACCCCACAGAGCCCTGACCTCAGCATCATGGAGTGTGTCTGGGATTCCATGAATGCAAGTAAACCTAGAAGAACTGATGCTCCTTTGCAGATCTACAGGGACTACTGAATGTATGCTCCAAGTATGGGGTGACATTTGATATAAAATGTATACAGTAAAAGTATAATAATGGTCTGCAGAACTAAGGAGGATAAGTATGTAAAGTTTCCTCAGTTTGCACTGTGTGGTAATGTTTTAATTGTATGTAACAAATACAAATATTTGGGTCATTTTATCATATACGATCTGTCAGATGATGGGGACGTCTTTAGACAATGCTGCATGATGGGTTAGGGTTGCACAGGCGAATATGCTCACGCACAGGTTTGGTGCCTGTACAGTGGAAGTGAAAAAGACGCTTTTTAAACGTACTGTACTGCATTTTATACGGAGCACCTGTGGTCAAAGTACAAAAAGGGAGCATACACAAAGTCACTAACGGCTGCTTAAGGATTTTGTTGAAAAGGCCGAGATGGGAAAGTGCAAGTAACCTGTTTGTGTCGGCAGCATCAGAACTTTTCATACAAATACGCGCAGTTTAATGCACAGATTCATCGCCGCCTGAATGACTGTGAGAACAGGTTTATCATGAGCCTGACGAACGGCAAACTCAGCACCGCGAGGCACCAGCCCAAACTGTGGAGGCACTGGTGCTGCAGTTTGTTGTGAATATTGTGTTTTTGGAGCGTGTGTTTGTTCATTGTATCTTTTTAAACTCTGGACCAAGAGTCTGTAATAAACTTTGATGATGATGATGATGATGATGTATATTACTTTTCCACCTTCAAGTCGCTGAAAACACTTCATCAAGGAACTAATCGCCCATTCAGACGTACATTCACACACCGGTATATGCAGAAACTGGAAGTGTTAAGTGTCTTGCCCAAGGACCCAACGACAGCTTTCACTATCACCCAGACCATGTAATTAGTAGACTTATTACTACTATTACATGGTGGTAGTCAGATGGAAGTCAGTAAAATTTGTTAACCGCTTCCAACGTCACCAGTACCATTGTACATATGCAAAAGAACATTATTATTATTATTATTATTATTATTATTATTATTATTATTATTATTATTATTATTATTATTATTATTATTATTATTATTTTCAACTGAATATATATTTGACAGTGTAGCATATGTATTAGATCACGATTGGGCAATAACTTTTATATTATATTCCTGTGATGTTCCTCTTGTAAATTAACGTGCATTTCTACCACACTGACTATACCCCAACTGTGCAAGTCAACAGCAGTGGCTTAAACTCCCTTGAAACCACTTGGTCCCGTTTCCGAGCATTATCAGTTTAACTTAGATCCTTTTAGCGTCAGAATCATTCCGAAGCGCAAGCTGTTTTCCCTTAAGGACACTTCCGCCAACTGAATATTTTTTGCTCTAAACCCTTTTAGACAGAGCTGTGCATTATGGGAAGATTAACTAGGAGAGCCCAGTCATCCCAGCCCCGGTTCAGTCCACGGCATCTCCGCAGACACAGGCAGGGCATCAGGCTCGATTGCAGCAGCGCAGGGCCAGATAAGTCAGTGTTACCATTATCCTATATAAGCCAGGAGGGTCAAATTACAGCACAGAGCTTTAAATCCCACTGGAGTTTGCTTAAAAAAGTCTTAAGCCTCAACATAAATCCCATAATAAAAGAGCAGGCAGAGGGCAGGGCAGAAAGCAGACGGAGTGCACTTGTAAACATAACGGCATTCAAAATGACCAAGTGCAATCGGGGACTATGGATTTCGGTGTCCGTAAACTGCTTACGGAAAAGAACTGAGGGAGTGCGTCTTCACCCGTTCAGTCGCAGCCAAATGAGCCCAATCGAGGCTATTAGCAGCGGTTATAGCAGCTATCGAGTTCCATATTTGGAAATGTAAAAGCGCGCATCATAGCAACCAGAGAGCCAATGAGGAGCGAGTTTACTGAAGGCATCTGATTGGTCAGTTCTTCATGTTTGGAGCCGTAAAAGCTGGTCAAGTGAAGACATTTGTCACAGTGAGGGACGGCGGGAGGACGCTGGACAAACTGCTCTCCGACATGCACCAGATTATACAGAGACAGAGGAGATAATACTCCCTACAACTGCACAACTCACCCTTATGTAACAGATAATACTCCCTACAACTGCACAACAACTCACTCTTATGTAACAGATAATACTCCCTACAACTGCACAACTCACCCTTATGTAACAGATAATACTCCCTACAACTGCACAACAACTCACTCTTATGTAACAGATAATACTCCCTACAACTGCACAACTCACCCTTATGTAACAGATAATACTCCCTACAACTGTACAACTCACACTTATGTAACAGATAATACTCCCTACAACTGTACAACTCACACTTATGTAACAGATAATACTCCCTACAACTGCACAACTCACCCTTATGTAACAGGTAATACTCCCTACAACTGCACAACTCACCCTTATGTAACAGATAATACTCCCTACAACTGCACAACAACTCACTCTTATGTAACAGATAATACTCCCTACAACTGCACAACTCACCCTTATGTAACAGATAATACTCCCTACAACTGTACAACTCACACTTATGTAACAGATAATACTCCCTACAACTGCACAACTCACCCTTATGTAACAGATAATACTCCCTACAACTGCACAACTCACCCTTATGTAACAGGTAATACTCCCTACAACTGCACAACAACTCACCCTTATGTAACAGATAACACTCCCTACAACTGCACAACTCACCCTTATGTAACAGATAATACTCCCTACAACTGTACAACTCACACTTATGTAACAGATAATACTCCCTACAACTGCACAACTCACCCTTATGCAACAGATAATACTCCCTACAACTGTACAACAACTCACACTTATGCAACAGATAATACTCCCTACAACTGTGCAACAACTCACCCTTATGTAACAGATAATACTCCCTACAACTGCACAACTCACTCTTATGTAACAGATAATACTCCCTACAACTGTACAACAACTCACACTTATGCAACAGATAATACTCCCTACAACTGTACAACAACTCACCCTTATGCAACAGATAATACTCCCTACAACTGTGCAACAACTCACCCTTATGTAACAGATAATACTCCCTACAACTGTACAACAACTCACCCTTATGTAACAGATAATACTCCCTACAACTGCACAACAACTCACCCTTATGTAACAGATAATACTCCCTACAACTGTACAACAACTCACCCTTATGTAACAGATAATACTCCCTACAACTGCACAACTCACCCTTATGTAACAGATAATACTCCCTACAACTGCACAACTCACCCTTATGTAACAGATAATACTCCCTACAACTGCACAACTCACCCTTATGTAACAGATAATACTCCCTACAACTGTACAACTCACCCTTATGCAACAGATAATACTCCCTACAACTGTGCAACAACTCACCCTTATGTAACAGATAATACTCCCTACAACTGTACAACAACTCACCTTTATGTAACAGATAATACTCCCTACAACTGTGCAACAACTCACACTTATGCAACAGATAATACTCCCTACAACTGTGCAACAACTCACCCTTATGTAACAGATAATACTCCCTACAACTGTACAACAACTCACCCTTATGTAACAGATAATACTCCCTACAACTGTACAACAACTCACCCTTATGTAACAGATAATAATCCCTACAACTCACACTTATGTAACAGATAATAATCCCTACAACTCACACTTATGTAACAGATAATAATCCCTACAACTCACACTTATGTAACAGATAATAATCCCTACAACTCACCCTTATGTAACAGATAATACTCCCTACAACTGTGCAACAACTCACCCTTATGTAACAGATAATACTCCCTACAACTGTACAACAACTCACCCTTATGTAACAGATAATAATCCCTACAACTGTACGACAACTCACCCTTATGTAACAGATAATAATCCCTACAACTGTACAACAACTCACCCTTATGTAACAGATAATAATCCCTACAACTCACACTTATGTAACAGATAATAATCCCTACAACTCACCCTTATGTAACAGATAATACTCCCTACAACTGTGCAACAACTCACCCTTATGCAACAGATAAACCTATGCCCTGTCAATCATCATATCTTTGTTGCACTGTCTTCCTATGACCTATTTTTTACGACTTATTTTTCTCCCTCATTTTGAATTGTACACATACACATACGTCTAAGTCTGGGTCCATATCTTTATTCACAGACTAAACTCCAGGATCACCAGGATCAGGTAGAGCAGGTTAACGCTGACATTTTAAGGTCAGAATGATGAATTTGACAGCAGCAGTTACAGAGAGACCGGTGACAGTTTTCCAGCAGACGCCAGTTGGAACCGGACTCGGACGGAACTAATTTGCGCCCATGTTAACTTCCACAGTGGACAGTGGGCCGGCTACGTCCATTTATACACAGCAGGGGTCTCCAACCTGTCGTCGCTCTCCGCCCCCTTCCGAGTGGCTCGCCCAGGGATTTCGGAACAGGCTCTAATCACGCTTACGTCACAAACCAGGAAGACGTTTGGAAACATGCGATTACAACTTCCGGTGGGCGGTACTTTCTGGTACGGCTTTAGACCTGATTCGTCTGTGAGCTGAGGAGGAGAAGGGAAGAGTGTCGGAGGAGGAGGAAGAAAACAAACTGAGTCTGAGGCTGCCACACCTCAGCCCACTCCCACATCCCGCTCACAAATCCAAAGAGACGTGGAGGAAAGTCCCAAGAGACGACTGGAGGAGCCGGATCAGAAGGACGAGCCAACGAACATAAACCACCGGGGCTACAGTATTTTTAAGAAGAATAAGCGAGATCGAGGAATACATTTATTCGGCTTTAAAAGGTGAATAAACCACCCACTTACTTCACAATTAAGTTTAATTCCAAATAATCATTTTCAATAGGAATTAAGTATTTACATGGTCTTTTTAAAGTGGAATTCATTTTTTAGAATTAAAGCTCTCATGTAACAGTGGAAATTGTTAGATCAGATATCCAAATATTGGTTCAGTTGATTTCCTGGGTGGGCATAATTGAAAAAAAAAAAAAAAAAAAACTTAAAATACTATTTACTAGTTCTTGGCAAATAAATCGCATAATGTTTGAACTTTTATTAATACAAAGTTGTTCTAATAGCTGTTTTAAGGAAATGAATGCTATTTTCAGACTCTGCACTGGTATTACTTGCTTCGAAATTAAGTTGAATCATTTTCATTAGGAATTAAGTGTTTACATGGTCTTTTTTTAAAGTGGAATTAATTCTGAATTCAATTATTTTTATTCAGAATTGAAGCTCAAATGTAAACGTGGCAACTGAACTATGATGTTATTGAGGTCACAGCGGTAGAATTACTTGAAGCTGCTGTTAAAATGAGCTTAAAATCAGCTTCACGCCGTTCACATAAAGTTAAGATCTGTGGCGTGTCTTGCCCAATAACACTAGAGAGCCATGCAAGAAGAAAAAAAAAAAAAACCATCCCTGGACACTCATGTTCCAGCTCGGCTTATTCTATTTTATCCATCGCAACTTTATAGCTTATGGTCGTGCATCGGCGGTAATTCGCAATTAGCATATGAGAGCAACAACAACTTTATTGTTTTTAATGGCACCCTTCATGCAAGTTAAAAAGTGTGTGCGTGTTATGTCAAAATAAACAAATCCATAAACCAGCGAATGTTACATCTTTTTTTCTCACTGACCAGAATAGCCGTTGTAACTTAAGTGAAGTTCTGCCGCAGGTGTGCCCTATAAACAGCCTATCCCAAATGAAGGATAAAACCGTATAATAAAAAGCAAAAAAAATAAAACAGAAAACGCACAGAGTTTGGTTGGAGGAGTGAAACAAAATGCAGTCACTCCCTTCCTCCTTCCATTGGCGTCAGCATCTCCTCCCCCTCGTAACTGTGATGTAGTGACAGCTTTACTGACATCGTAATTTCAATTTATTTCTACCAGCGCACCGATTCTCACGCCGACGTCACGTGCGTCCAGCGGCCGAAAGCGGCGTCGGTGGCACAGGTCCATTACCATATATCGATCTTTTTCCCCTTGCTTTTTTTTCCTTCCCTACCTCACGACCAAAGCTATTAATATCCGAAAACACTAACAAACTCTGACGTTTTTATAGCAGTGGCATTACGGGATTAAAATAGTGCGGTTCAGTCCCGTCGGGCCAAATGAAAATGTGCAAGAGGCGACAGGAGGAGGAGATAAAGGACCTTGTATCAGTGCGAGGGGATAGAGAGAGGGGCCCAATGGATGCTAATGTATTCTGGGAAAGTTTGCGGCGAGGAGAAGACGCCATAAAAACTATAAAAAGACAGCACATGACATACTGGCGGCGTTAAATATTATTCTTGTTCATATATTACTTAGCCATCTTTCTGTTTATTACATTTCCAAGGACTATAGTTATTTAGTAAGTGTAGGTTTTAAGTGCGCCGTAATATTTCTGGCAGAGGATACGGCATCTGTTTGTCTCTGCGGAGATGCTAGTGAATGTTTCATAGTGTGGCATTAATATTATCTATCTCCACGGAGACAAACGAATGCTTTACCCGCTTCCAGAAATGTCACAGTGTGCATTTAAAACCTATATTTACGAAAAAAAAAAGAAAAAAAAAGTATAGGTTTTAAATGTGTTGGTCTCCATGAAGAATCTAGTGCAGAATGTTTCATAGTGTGGCATTACTTTTATCTATTTCCATGGAGACAAACAAGTGCTGTACCATCTTCCAGAAATGTTACAGTGCACATTTAAAGCCTATACTTATACTAAATAAATATGTATAGGCTTTAAATGTGTCTGTCTCCATGGAGAATCCGATGCTTTATCTAGAATGTTTCATAGTGTGACTTTATCTCCATGGAAACAAGCGAGTGCCGTGCCCTGTTCCAGAAATGTTACAGAAAATCTATACATACTAAATAAGTAAGTATAGGTTTTAAATGTGTTTGTCTCCATGGAGAATCTAGTGTCTTATCCAGAATGTTTCACAGTATGGCATTATTATGATCTATCTCCATGGCGACAAACAGGTGCTGTATTGTCTTTCAAAAATGTTAAGGTGCACATTTAAAACCTGTACTTACTAAATAAATAAGTATAGGTCTTGAACATGTTTGTCTCCATGGAGAATCTGGTGCTTTATCTAGAATGTTTCATAGTGTGACTTTATCTCCATGGAAACAAGCGAGTGCCGTACCCTGTTGCAGAAATGTTACAGTGCGCATTTAAAACCTATACTTAAATAATAAGTCAGTAAATGTGTTTGTCTCCATGGAGAATCTAGTTTTTTATCTAGAACGTTTCATAGTATGGCATTACTATCTTTCTATTAATATTACTTATCTATCTCCATGGCGACAACCGGACAGAGTTACGGATCGGATCTATGAGTATATGGAGGGGTGACACTGCTTGACTAATAAATAAAAGTGCGTAATGAAAAAAATAAATAAATAAAGGCAAATAGAGAGGATTAATGCCATACTGTGGGACATTCCAGGCATAGCAACAACACTGAGACAAGCAGATCCGGGTCCATCTACCAGAAAAGTGACATATTGTGCTTTTATTTCAAGTTAAATCTTTGCATTAAGCGAGTTCTATAGCCACAATTTATATTTACTAAAGTTTTAAGTGCTTGGTGACATCACGTAAGACTGTCAGAGTTTGACCAGTTTTCTCTCTTCCTTAAGTTTTTTGTACATTTTCTCGAGCTGACGGTGAAATCTACGTCTATACGTGTCAGTCATCAATGGAGATGAACGGATTTGCATTTGGATGTCCTTCTCGGGCTACCATAGAGAGAAAACATTTTAATATATAGTTTCTGATGCCACCTTTTTACCTTCAAAACGTGACCAGATCTTTGGCGTTTTTTGCCCTAACGACATGAAACTGGGCTCTGCACGCTCCCGCACCATCAGGACGACACCCTGCGGATTTGAGATCAGTCGGATGAGCAGTTCGAGGGTTACACGTGGAACAGACAAACAAACAAACCAACAGGAGGAGACGCAGACAGACGTTCCTTACTACCTCTCGCCTTTAAACCAACATCAATTCACGCAAACCTGAGATCCGCATCCTGGAGTGTGGCTGGGATTAACGTGAAGAGACAGAAGGATGTGAGGAAGCTCCATCCACACAAGATCCGTGTATCTGCTTAAGGTGATGGAGCAGTGCCTGGAGCAGTGCCTGATGGGAGCAACAGTGTTTAGCAGTACTAAAGTCATATGGAAATGATAAATAATTCAATGTGAAGAATTAAGAAGGTCACACTCAAGTTATAATGCAGAACTTGAACAGCGTAACACTAATATACTAACAACTTACATTATTATAACACAGGTTCACTGGTAATTAAAGAAAAAAAAACAGGAAGACCATACCGGCTCGTCAAAGCCTGATCCCGTCAGATCTCAGAAGCTAAGCAGGGCAGGGCCTGGTTAGTACCTGGATGGGAGACCACTGGGAATTCCAGGTGCCACAGGGGGGCGCCAGTGGCAAAAACTGTCGTTGTGTCCTTAGGCAAGACACATCACCCACATTGCCTAGTATGAAAGTGGTGTGTGTGAGTGATGGTGGTGGTCGGAGGGGCCGATGGTGCAGATTGGAGCCTCGCTTCCGTCAGTCTGCCCCAGGGCAGCTGTGGCTACAATAGTAGTTTATCACCACCGGGTCTGGAGTGAATGAATAATGCTCTGTAAAGCGTCTTTGAGTGTCCTGAAAAGCGCTGTATAAAACTGATGCATTATTATTATTATAAGAAGAAAGGTTTACATTTTGGGCTTGACATCTGCATTGTGTTTGGAATTGTTGTTGTTGAGTCCATGATTAAGATTAGAATATTGTGAAATTGATAATAATCCATTCATGAGTCAGGAGGTATGTATTGTATACTGGGATTTTCTTACTGTCTCTTTATAAGTTCTTAAACATTAATGGTACTGAGCCAATAAACAAAATGAAATGTAGCTTCTAATGCATAAACAGCAGTTTACTAATTATAAATTGTATTGGGGGGTTGGCGGACATAAGATGTTTGCTTCAGCCTTTTCCTTTTGAGGATTGTGCTTCTTTTGCTCTGTTTTGTTTCTGCTTACACTTTTATGTTTTATTTTATTATGTTCAAATAAAAACTGATGACGATGATGTGCATGCATGTAAACCTAGAAAAACGGATGCTCTTCTGAAGGCACCAAATATTGATCTGATGTAGATTTCTCTTTTGTTCATTCACTGCATTTTGTTGATTGATGAAAATAAATGATTAACACTTCTATTTTTGAAGGCGTTCCTAGTTTACGGCATTTTTTTCCCACCTTACTGCCTATAACCTTTGCACAGAAATGTAAATGTTATTATATAGGTTAAGAAACACTGTAGAAAAGTGTGCTTGGACTTTGCAATGTCTTTTGTTTTTCAAGGCCGACTTATGCAAACATGTCGACACAAGGGCTCATCACCACCTGGTCTTATACTGCACACTGCAAATAAGCAACGCTCCATTGTACATGTTTTGCACTTTAGTATTCTTTGTATGGCCGGGGGCACTACATTAAATAAAATACTAAAAACCTCTACAATCCACAAAAGGTTTCATTTTTTCCAACCCACATTTTCACTATTCTATTCAAGTTGGTTTAGTGCAATCTGCTCTCCACAAAAGGCTGTTCAAGGACAATGAGCGTTTTAAACACCCCATTGCCTCAAACTAGTTTTAAAACTTTTACAATCATTATTCTTCAGATTGTCTGCCTCCTGTTTCTGTAACTTCTCCCATTTACCTCCAATAGCTCCTTACTGTGTGATTTATTACCACCTGCGCACTGTAAAAAGCCGGAGAAATGAGGCTTTTACTTTGGTTCATGTGACATCATAACAAGAACGCTCAGGGTTTAAAGAGGGGGTGTTGGCGAAATTGACTTTGTGGAGCTTTCTGCCGTGCTTTAATGTTGTTGTCTCGCCGAAAACATGTCTGGAGTGGTTTTAGATGTCACCCGCGCACGTTTGAGTAATCCAGCGATCTCGCCTGAGCCCAATTCAAACGGCGCTTATGGTTGGCAGCACGATTCTGTCCTGTGCTCGACATTTTTTACATAAATATACAGGATAAACAGTGTGTACGACAACTTCTCAAATCTGATGTGAGTGCAGTAGTTTCGCTAGAGGAAGGCACGCTGATTGTGTTGTGATGGCGCTCTGAAGGGGGAGTGACTTAACCCAGGGAGCAAAGGGGGAGGGTGAAACTGAAACTAATTAAACAGGTTAATATGTAACACAGTGACCTAATTGTGGAATGTGTTAGCGATAAATACCCCAATAAAATGTAACACCCCGCTTTAAAATTAAGCTGGAGCGTAGGTCAGACTTCTATCATAGAATTTGTCTTTTACCGGTCAAAATTCAGACTCATTTCAGACTTCAATAGGCTATGCTCTCTATCAATGCAATTAAACTTCTGCATTATTGTGTTTTGTTTTTTTGTTTGTTTTAATAGGCCTTTTTAGGGCAGAAGAGCTGCATGTGTATCCAATCAATTTAATTTCTCTCCAGCAATTAGGTCATGGATCAAGTACATTATATGGTTCGCAAAACCCTGGAAGTTGTACTTGGCGCACCGGCCAATCAGTGAAGCAGTGTGTTGGCCAGAACCAATGCGAGTTGCGATAGCAGACTGCATACGGTATACACACACGACCAAATAGCAGCGACTGGTTAAATAAAAAAAGTACCTGCCTACTGTCGAGCGAACGAATCCTAATTTTTGCGAGATCAGATGGTTTCCACGAAGTGAAACCGTCTAATGCATCAGACTAGCATTGTTCCCATTAATTTTGATTCATTCAGACTGAACACGGACAGAAGAAGACGGAGATAAAAACATTTCCCGCACCAAAATATCTAGTTGTTACATGTGTGGTTGTCAGAATCGATATTTCACCAGCGGAAAGTTTTAAAGTTGTTGGACACCATTTGTTGACGATAATCCTTTCGCAAAGCTTGACTTGCTGAGTTCTGCCACACTTCTGTTGCCAAAATGTGCGCACAACCTACTAACACTAAAAGGGTCTATTGGTTCTGAAATTAGCGTAATTATTCTATCACAAAAGGATCTCATGTGAACTTTAATGATGCCACATTTATGGAACCAATCTCTTCTCAAATGTAATGATAATGTTCTGTTGTCTATTTTGCACCTTTCATAAAAAAATGCCCATAGAGTTACAGCATATAGGCCGCTGCCATCCATCTGAAACTATATTTATGTATGATATTCGAGAGGAGCACTTCTCAAGCATTTGACACAGTGTACCGCCAGAAAAAGATAAGGATTTCCAAGCACCACCAGCTCTGAACCACATCTTAAACAGGACTATTTCAGCTCTAGAACAGGGCTAAACCAGGTCTAAAACTGGATTATACCATGACTACAACAGATCTAACCAAGAAATACACCAAGTAGAGCAAAAATAAAATATTCTCTAATAGTCTACATAGTCTAAATTCAGCAAAACACTAAATCTGAAGAGCGTTTATGTACCACCAGATATAGGCGTATCACTGTTTTAGAACCATTGTTATAAGACTGCCATAGACTCAACATATTTACTAGTAGACATTAGGGGTGTAACAATATCCAAGTCTCACGATACGATATTGTCACGGTATGAACCTCACAGTACGATATTTACTGCGATTTCGCGGGAAAGCTCACGAAATTACGAAATTCTCCATAATAACAAGACTGACACTATAAAATGCTTTGACCAGTCATTTGGTACAAAATGTATTGCCATTAGTGATGTAATGATATCCAAATCTCTCTGTACCATATTTTCACCATATACATCTCACGGTACCATATTTCCTCTAAAAATGCTTCACAAGACTTAATCCAAAGAATGAAGATTTAAAAGTGCTTAGAACAGTTATTTCTTCATGTCGTCTGCACTGAAACGGAGCAAAGGATCATGGTCTATGTAGTTCCCTCTGTAGTTCCCTCTGTTTTTTTTTTAGCTATTTCTGCATTTAAGCAAAGAGACGTGTAATTCAATATATTGTGATGGTCCACGATATTATTGTGAGACCTTTGACGATACGATATCACCATATTTCAGTTATTGTTGCACCCCTAGTACATATAGTTCAATTCGGTTCAGTTTATTTGCCATTTGCAGTATCAAAAACGCATTGGAAAAAGGGATGTGAGAAGCTCCTAGTGCTTTCCTTACCTTGCCGACGTACTGTGGATCGGACCCCATGTACTCCTCCAACACGAAGAACTGGTTCCAGACCCAGCCGCGCTTGACCCGCTGCATGGCCCCCGACACCCCATTCCTGGCCGGGGTCCTGGGTTTGGCCGGTCCCCCCCTGACCCGGTTCGACAGTGGGGTGTTGGGCAGCCGCAAACTGGAGATCTCGTGGGACAGAATCCAGAGGAACAGTAGCAGGCAGTTCCTTGTTAGCATTGGGTGATCCGTAGGGTGCCCGTCCCCGAAATGAAGTGTGCTCGTGACGCCAAGAGAGCCACGTTGGAGGATGGTGGGGACAAAATGGGCGATAGCTGAATTGGAGAAAAAAACAGGACCGAGAGAGAGAAGGGGGAGTGACCCAGGGCAGATGTGGCAGCAGAAGTGAAGGTTTGGAGTCAAGTTCTTGCAGAGATCATCACCTGGAAAACAAGAAATGAAAGTTTAAAATAGTTTCAAGATCTTATATTACACACAATTGACTCTTGTGAGCTTTTAGCCATGTTATAATGTTGTTGAGTTGCGTTTTGTTTCATTCATGCATGTTTGTGTCGCCCTTATTAGTCTGTCTACATCTCCAAAGCTCAAAATGCTCTGTTCCACCTTGTGATGTCGTTGTTTTCAAACGAACAGCTACTTTTAAAACCTTTTGCTTGCTACAGATCGGGAAATTCCAGGGTTGAAATCAATATCCAAATTCAAATGATTCTAGTGGAGGCGTATGGAGTTTAAAAACACAGTAGAGCTCTTCCTGTATTACCATAACAGCCTAAATATGCAGGTCTGTGTGTTAAACATGTGTGAATGAAACAAAACACAACCCCAGGTATGTCTGTATGTTTGTGACAGAGACATTTTAGAACATTATAACATAGATGATAAAACAGAGCAACATGGGACTGATAACAGATCAAAAATCGGTTCTTTTTTGGCGTGTATTTGGCAACACAATATTTGACAAAATGACAGAATTAAATGTTCTTGCTATGACTAACCACAGTAGAAAAAGGGTTCTGTGAATATGATATCATAACCTTATACAATAAGTAACTAAGTAAGTTTTTTTTTTATTTATATAGTGCTTTTTTCACATACATGTCACAAAGATGCTTTACTGAGCATTCTTCATTCACTCCATACATGGTGGTGATGAGCTTTTATTGTAGCCACAGCTGCCCTGGGTCAGATTGACAGATGCGACCCTCCAATCTGCACCATCGGCCCCTCCGACCACCACCAACACTCACAGACACACCACTTTCATACCAGGCAATGTGGGTGAAGTGTCTTGCCTAAGGACAGAACTAGTTTCTGTGACTGGCGCCCCCCTGTGGCACCTGATTTTCCATTCAGGTGGTCTCCCATCCAAGTACTGACCAGCTTCTGAGATCTGACGGGATCAGACTTTGACAAGCCGGTGTGGCCACTATAATGGTGTTTGGAATAACTGTAAAATGTTGTATATGCTACACTCGTGGCCATACCGGCTCGTCAAAGCCTGAACCCGTCAGATCTCAGAAGCTAAGCAGGGCCGGGCCTGGTTAGTACTTGGATGAGAGACCACAAGGAATTCCAGGTGCCACAGTGGGGCGCCAGTTGCAAAAACTGTCGTAGTGTCCTTAGGCAAGGCACATCACCCACATTGCCTAGTATGAAAGTGGTGTGTGCGTGAGTGTTGGTGGTGGTCGGAGGGGCCGATGGCGCAGATTGGCAGCCTCGCTTCCGTCAGTCTGCCACAGGGCAGCTGTGGCTACAATAGTAGTTTACCACCACCGGGTCTGGAGTGAATGAATAATGCTCTGTAAAGCGTCTTTGAGTGTCCAGAAAAGCGCTATATAAAACTGATGCATTATTATTACTACTGGATGCATTCACACATACACACACACCTACACGTACACCTACACACACACACACACACAAAGTTTGGACTCAAATGGACCAAAAACTCCAACTACATGTAGCCTGACCAGAAATAAACCAGGACTAGACCAGTACCAAACCAAGTCTACAAAACATTATCTCAAAAACGACAAGTTTATAAGTTAGATATACTGTATGTTTTTGTTGTGATTGGAAAAATAAAGTTTGTTGTTGAGAGGAATAAAAATTTGCAATGAAACACTTTCTTGCAGTCTAAAATAATTTGGCATTTTCAGCATTTCAGGAAAAGTTTCATGATCCAACTAAATGGGAAGGGAATCTTTCTTTGTTCTTTGGTTTGCTCAGTTTCATTGTCATGGACTAGTGAAATTTTGACAATGTGAGAAAAAGGAAAATATTTGAAGAAAAGAATTTTTCGTGAATAACTCCTGCTGTTTGCTCTAACACAACCCATTTTGTGGAATTTGCAATTTCCCCATGACAATGAAAATAGTGGAATCAAATTAACTACAGCAGCTGTTTGCTTGTTCTGCCAGTTCTGTTGCTCGTTCTGTTGGTTATGTTTTTTTTACTTTCTCCACGGGCTTGTACTAGAGTTTCCCCATAGATTTGAGTAAAAATGGTCCTGCCCCAGTACAGATATATTGTATAAGCACCTCTTGAAGTCAAAATAAGTCATTTATAACTGTCTGCATCTGATTAGAAAGTGTTTTATTGTCCAAGAATCAGGTAGTTGTGCATGTTAGCATACTAGTTATTGTTTGCTTTACTGTCATTACTGGCACGTTGTAAAAAACGCTTAGAAATTCATCGTAGTGAAT
Organism: Odontamblyopus lacepedii; assembly: GCA_034769755.1. NCBI lineage: Eukaryota > Metazoa > Chordata > Actinopteri > Gobiiformes > Gobiidae > Odontamblyopus > Odontamblyopus lacepedii. Next base: position 33,018,074 of record CM068361.1, read on the forward strand.
CATTAAGATGCTCAGAATGCATAAGGTAAGTGAGGAATAGCTTTGGACCACTGCAAACTTTTTTAAATGAACTAGTTTTGTTTTCCACATTTTTAAGTCAGTAAAACTCAGGTACAGCGCCTTTCCGTCCTGTCTAGTACTCCAGGATTAAAAAGTTCAAGATAAGTAGCCTATATATTACAGGAAGTTCATATGTTCTCGGTTTTAACTTCTGGATGCAGTAAAATGTTCGAAATGTTCCTGCATTTTCATTTGTCCCCCCGCTGGGAGAGTTTAGGCTAATGGGGCCGAGGTGACTAACGGCTCTGCCACTGCTCTGCTCAGATCAGGACAAACCATTGAATCTCTAATGATCCTCAGGTACAGCAAGGTCCCAGCCTCCCTCTGCCTTCCTCTGCTTCAGTCTGCCTCTATCTGCCTCTATCTGCCTCTATTTCCCTCTATCTGCTTCAATCTGCCTCTATTTCCCTCTATCCGCTTCTATCTGCCTCTATCTGCCTCTATCTACCTCTATCTGCCTCTATCTGCCTCTATCTGCCTCTATCTGCCTCTATCTACCTCTATCTGCCTCTATCTGCCTCTATCTGCCTCTATCTACCTCTATCTGCCTCTATCTGCCTCTATCTGCCTCTATCTGCCTCTATCTGCCTCTATCTGCCTCTATCTACCTCTATCTACCTCTATCTGCCTCTATCTGCCTCTATCTGCCTCTATCTACCTCTATCTGCCTCTATCTGCCTCTATCTGCCTCTATCTGCCTCTATCTGCCTCTATCTGCCTCTATCTGCCTCTATCTACCTCTATCTACCTCCATGCCAGTGTTCTGCCTCAAATGCTCCACAGTATGACATTAAACAGCTCTACTTTACATTTCTTCGATTACAGGTGGTTTTATAGCTCAAAAATACCTAGAAAAACAGGCGTTCTGACCTGCAACTTGGGTTGGTCTCCATGAAGATAGAAAGATTTAATACCATAGTGTGAAATACGGAAGCTGGGAGGGCTCACAACACATACAAACGCTGCAACAAATGCAAACGCCGCAACAAAATCCAAATGCCGCAACATAACAAAACCAAAAGCCACAACACTCCAAAAAAAGCCACAACGGAAGTGACGCGGGACTCTATTTTCTGACTCGGGAGGGCTCACAACAAATACAAACACCACAACACAAATGCAAACACCACAACACAAATACAAACGTCACAACACAAATGCAAACACCGCAGCACAAAAAAAAGCCACAACAGAAGTGACCGCGGGAATCTATTTTCTGACGGACCAAGCGAGGAGGATCAAGCGGGAAGTGAACAGGAAAAGTTGACGAAGAAGAATGTGAAAAGTAAAGGAACAGAGAAGTGATCGAAGCTGGAAATGTAAGTAAAAGTAATTTATTGTTTTAATGGCAGGATCGATGTCACAGTCTGACCGTCATCCTTTTTGTTGGTGTGTTGTGGGGTTGTTGTTTTTTTTTTTGGTGTGTTGTGGCTTTTTGTTGTGTTGTGGCGTTTGTATTTGTTGTGAGCCCTCCCCGGTTGGAAAATAGAGTCTCGCCGTCACTTCCATTGTGTTTTTTTTTGGTGTGTTCTTGCATTTTTTGTTGTGTTACGGCGTTTCCATTTGTTGTGAGCCCCCCCAGCTTCCGCAGTGAAACATTTCTGCGCAATAACACCACCACAAAGAAAAGTATTTGATGGTTCCCCGGCCAAAGTTCAGCAATACACCTTTACGACGCTACCTGCAAGAGAATACTCACAACCACTGAGCTTCAAATCAAAATGTAGTCAAAATATCAAAATGTTTTCTTCAAAATGTAGAAAGTTGTTGAACGTGGTTTGTCAGGATGTGAGAGGGCGCAGTGATTCTCTAAATTCAGTTTCCTTCTAATTGTTTCCTAATTATTTCCGCGATTTTTTTCAGCCTGCCCTTCCGTGTCACAACCGGACACCCAAGGACACGATGAGAGAATTGGCTTCAGATCATAATTAAACTGACAACCCCCTGGTCAGAGGTTGAGTAATGACCGACAACGTCTCTTATATCTGTCCCTCGAAAGATATTTCACGCATACAGCATCAAAATCAAGACTAAACCTAGACTAGACCAGGACTAAAACGGGACCAAACCAAGTCTCCCGTACATCAGATCTTAAAGGTGGATGGTGGAACTCTTCTATTGGAGGGTGCGTTAAATGCTTTTCTTCGTGGAGATGATATTGCTTTGTCTGGAGACCAAACCAGACCAAGTTACAGGTCAGATCTGTGAAGAGGCGACCCCGCTCACAGTCAGAATACCTGTTTTTCTAGGTGTTTTTGAGCTTTAAAACCATCTGTAATTGAATAAATGTAAAGTAGAGCTGTTCAGTGTCACACTGTGGACCACTTAAGGCAGAGCAATGACATCTCCATAGCAACAAGCAGGTGCAAAGTTACACAGTGCACATTTAAGTGGACTAAAACCAACACAAACCCTCACTGATTTTCCTTGCATTTTCCTTTGTTTAGTTCATTTTTCTGCTCCGCTTATTCCATTAACACGCCATCTTAAACTCCATACAATTTGTTTTTTTCGCCTCCTACAGCGTCACAGCTTTCCTCCCCCTGCTCCTGTCTGCCGATTGATAGAAATAGATGCTGTCTGAATTATGAATTATCATTGCCTCTCTGATAAACCACTGAACCCTTTTTTTAGGTTTTACATCATAAACTTTTGGCACGGCGTGTTGCCATCAAGCCCCGAAACGAAATAAAGTTAAATCTTTTCAGAAAACACTCCGAAATATGTCCACGGTTTTGTGCTTGCCAGGCGGGCGGGCGGGAGATAAAAAGCCGGCATTGACACTTAATATTTCAAATTGACATGTGTGGTGTATGAGATGTCAGAGCAAAGCGGCGCCGCACAATGATTCCTTTAAGATGCCCCGTCTTTTTTCAGAGAATATCTGACAAGTTGCGAGCCAGGGGGGGATGGTACCGATCGCCATTTTGACAGAGGTAATAGAAGGCAACAAGCAGCAATGTCCACGTAATTTTGACAAAGTGGCTGAATGATTCATCTGTTTTATAGCGCAGTATGGAGCCAGTTATGCTGTTGCTGTTGATATGTTTGTTAACGCTGTTGTTCAAGCACGTTATAAGCCAAAATGACCCAGTATAAGGACGTAAAAGTCAGTGGGCAAAATGTTAAAGGTCCTAGATTACACTAAATGGACTCTTGTGATGTTTGAGCCATGTTATAATGCTGGTACCTCCTCAAAAACATAATTAAGGTTAGTTTATTTAATTCATACATGTTTCATTAACCCTTTATTATTAGTCTGTCTACATTTCCAAAGCTCAAAATGCTCTGTTCCACCTTGTGACATCATGAAGTGGTAGTTTTCAAGTTAACAGTGATCTTTTTAGCTTTTTCTTAGATATTGGCTATTCCAGTGCTGATATTATGCAAATTATTTTAATGTTGGTCTATGGCAGGGATCTCCAATCTTCAGAATTTCTGGTTTAATGAATGAAATCAGATTAATTACTATTGTAAATGTGTCATTTTGATGCCGAAATTGTAGGATTGGGCGGTAATATGGTATCCTGAGGTATCAAAAAGTATCAGCGGTATCAGTTTCATTACCATCATTAGAAAAATCTGCAGTGTATAAAGACCTAATATAATATTAGGAGCATTTTGGCTTCAGATCGAATGACAGGGGAGAGACGGCAAACGTGGACGGAGCTACGACCCTGCGTCAGGCCAGAGATCCCACCACAGTCGCTTCAGACACGGGAAACAGCACTGAATTTCTCCCCTCCGCTCTCTCTTTCCATCTTTCCAGATTTCCATCCACACGCAGCGAGGAAGAAGAAAAAAACCCGACTGATGCTTCGTGTGTGATGTTGAGCTGAAAAGTTTGCGATGGAGACATTTTATTGAACGCCGAGAGTCGAGAGGGGACGAGGCGCTGAAAAGGAGAAAGTTCCCGTTTGAGGGCGAAGTCAGACTTTCACGGAGGAGACGGTAACTTCTCCGAGTGCCGAGGTCTGTCAGATACAACATGCTGCAGTGGGAAATATCACACGCCGTGGACTGCACTTGTCTGCACTTTTCTTGTCTTGGCGAGTCCCAGATCATTAAATGGAGGGAGATACGCGCTGGTGAAGTTTGGTTTGATCAGAACTTGTGCCTCATAATCAAATATAATGCTGATATTCTGTTTCTGAATAGTTTAGGTGCAGCTACAAAATAATTCTTACCCTGGTAAAATGCTGAAAAGGTTTAATGGTATCAAAATGTGGATACCGCCCAATCCTGCTAACTTGTACACTAATAAATGAATAATGGTTTATGTTTAATATGATAGGCACCTAACCGTACTATGTCTAAGGCTTGTCATGGCTCTTCTACTTTCTCAATATCTTACGATCGCTAAAAGTAGTAGCTCTCCTGAATTTTTGTGTCATAAAGGTTTCTCACCAGAGGAAAAAGGCCCTGATCTGTGGAGTTTAAATGCGCATTTTGTAACTTTTGCGGTGGAGGATCCGTCAAATGCCTTTCTTTACGGAGATTTTATTGCTTTGGCTTGGTATTTTTGAGCTCTAAAACCGCCTGTAATTGAATAAATGTAAAGTAGAGCGGTTTAATGTCACACTGTGGAACATTCCAGGCAGAGTAAAGTCATATCTGTAGAAACAAGCAGGTGTTTGAGAGAAGAACTCAGCCTAAATATGCAGGGTTTGTGTGTTAAACATGAAACAAAACACAGCTCTGCGTTTGTTTGTGATGAGAAAACAACACTATAACGTACAGTAGATCAGAAAATAGCGTAATATGGACCCTTTAGTGTGATTTTTTTTTTAGCACAGTGTGGTTTTGTTGCTGTTTTTGGAGCTTGTTAACGCTGCTGCTGAGGCATGTGATTGTGTGGAAATGCCATGTAGCGATGGGCTGGATTGTATGCAAATGAGCAGGGGTAAATTATGCGTTTGCTCAAATTTTTCTTCCTCAAATTGGCCAGCGTGTGCGGAAATTAAAATTACAATGTGATGTTTTGATGCAAAGACTGATTGAGGGAAGAACATGGTGGCAAAATTGCGAGCACATTTGCCTCACAGTCAGACAATAAGGTTCAATTCAAGTTTGTGTGAGATGTGGAATTAAGGTTCCTTTAAAGATACCCTCTGTAACTTTACTGATGAAGGGCCAACAATCTCTTGTCACTATGGAGTTGTTATTGCTTTGCCTGGAATTTTCCACAGTAGGGAAACTTGTCTCTCTCCATAGAGACAATAGGCGACACCACAAGGTTAATTTACAGGTTAGATATTGTGTGTTCTCATAATACAAATACTTAATTTCAGTAGTAAGGAATATATATATGCAATACTGATTCAGATACCACGATGATAATAATATATATATTTTTTTTAAATCATATAGAAAATATATTCAATATTTTGTTTTTTTTCCACAATTTTAAATTATAATTTAAACGGAGATTAGTCAAATCTGCATGGCATTTATTTTTGTTTATTATAGTTAAGAAGCATTTATTTTTTGTTCCGTATCTATGTAGTTACATTATAAGTATGCATGTTCTGTGCATTGCTGTCCGAATAAACATTCATTCATTCATCTGACAAAGGCACATATTTATACGTATACATGTAAATATGCATATGTAATTGACACATATATTATGTATGCCAATAAGTGCTACCAGTGAAAAAAATACATATAATGCTATTTTAAACAGTAAATCTTAGTATTTTCTTTTATATTCCCATGTCCTCTTATATCTGTGTAATCCCTCAGTGCTCCATGGGCACATACTAGTCTATGTGCTCTTATACTTGTTCTGATTCAATTAAATTCATCTCAAGATCATTCTAAAAGTATTCAGGTAAGGTTCATTTCTGTGACCTTTTTAGTATCAATACCTGCTTCAACGAGGATCTCGTTTTGATACTAGTTTTAGTACCTATTAGTATCTTATTAGGTTGTCAATACTTTTCAAAACCCTAATGGAGGAGGCAACCCCACTTAGAGTAAGTATCTCTGAGCAATAAAAACATACATACAAGTTTTATTTATTATTGATTTTTATGGGAAGCTCCTTGAGATGTTTGCGAGGGGGTCCTAATTACAAAAAAAGCAAAAATAGCATTTAAAGAAGAAAAAATCAAAAAAATACAAAAGACATCCTGATCCTAAGATACACTGTACATACATCTCTCTGAATGCATCATCCCCACACCAATATTTGTAAATTATTGAAGTAAAAAGCAACTCTCCGTACATCAGAAAGTACATAAAACAAAAATGCATTCTTATCGAAAACAGGAGCAGGATGTTTGTAAGTATCTGAAGACTGGCGCCTTAAACAGACCGATTGAGGAGAGCAGGTTTTTCCATCCATTTGGGGCTTGGAAGTTAAACACTCAGCGGCCAATTTTTTATTTTATAGTAGGCACATTAAAAAATAGTTGGTCAGTGTGGCAGAAATGATTTGCAGATCTAAAGGGAAGCAGAAACACTTTTAAATACGATGAGTAATAACATTTAAACACGAATTGTAAAAAGCGTAGCTGTCTTCTGGACGTAAGAGAGCCAGCTGATGTGTTCTATAGGGACATCTTAATACAAACCTACATAAACTATTATAAATGACATTTAACCATCGAAGACTAGATGCTGAGGTGTTCTGATAAATCACGTCTGCGTAGTTGAGTCAAGACCGCCAGGAAACTAGAGGATTTTTCGGTCTTAAATGATTTTTAAACGTGCGACAAAATGCGCACACCACAAAAATGAGGAGAAACTTATGAGACAAAAAATCTCCAATCGCAAAGACTGCAGCGGGATCTATCTGCGTCAAACAGGTTGCAAAACTGTGAGCACGATCGCATCAGCTGTGTACAATAAAAAATATGCACATTAAGAGAGGCTCTGCACTTCTAGTTTAGACACAAGTCAAAACTGTATTATTATTATTAGTGAAACGTGGTGCAATACTTCAGATACAGGATTTTTTAATACACATAAGATTGGCGATAAATCCACAGGAAGTAGAGTCTCGATCGCTAATCTGCAGCTTTACGCTCTGTGGACGTAAACAAACACATGCGAGGAACGACTTTTTTCGCCTTTTTACTTTCAAAGAACGCTTCAAAACGGATCAACAGCGCGGTTTTGTGGACTGGATGTCATTATTTGCGGAGGACGATGTCTATGGATAAAGTGGATGAGACGCTGCACTTGAAATGTACCACTTTACGGGAGGTGAGTAATAAAGTCTTTATTTTCGCTATAGCCCGAGTTTGTCTGTTGCGTCTCTGTGTCCTGACGCTCTGGTTTATCGGCTGTTACCGTCGCGTTGTTGATGTTTGGTGGTTACGACCTGACACTGACACTGACACACTTGAGGAGCAGAGCGGCTTCAAAATCACACGCACAGGCAAAGAAATCACAGCCAAAATCGGGCAAATTCTCCTGTAATGTGTGGCGATCTTAATGGTAGAAGTAATCGTGAGGCCATTCTTTTTTAGTAAAGCAGTTGATATTTGGCAAAGAGAGACGATAAATATGTTTAATGCTGTGGAACATTCCAAGCAAAACAGTAACATCCCAGTGGAGACAAGCAAGTGGCCGCCCCCATAAAAATGCATATTGTATTTTAATAAGAAATGTACGAATGAAGGAAACTGATCTGAACCGTTGTGACGCTTTGCCCAAACTCTATTTCCAAATGGCCACACGTCTTTACAGATAGACTTGTTCTTAACTCTAATACTTGTTGACGCCTTCAAGTCAAACTCAAAATCTTATTCCACCTTCATATTTTCAGATGTCAATATTTTTTTTGTGGAAGCCTTCTCAGCACATCATCCACTCTTCCATATTTGACAGGCATCTCCAGCCCTCGGGCCTCTTCCATCATCTCTCCCCTCCGCCTAAAACCCGTCCATCTCCTTCCACTTCCACATATTCAGAAATCACAAAAAAAAAGGTGCCCTATGTAACTTTTTGGTCCGATTGTCCTCCACCTGCTTGTTTCTATGAATAAATCTTGTTTCTATGAATAAATCAATAATTAATCGCTCTTCTCCGGCTTCTGGAAGGTTCCACAGTACGACATTAATCAGCTCTGCCTTACATTTATTAAATTACTGGTGGTTTGAATGAATGAATGAACGTTTATCGGGACAGTAACGCATATAACATACATAGAAAACATACATATGTAGATATAATACAAAAATAAATACGTCTTTTGAATAACAATAAACAAAAGCAATTGTTACACAGAGTTTTTGTGACTGAAAAGGAGTACGAGGAAGTAAATTATAGTAAAAAAAAATAGAAAAATAGAAAAACAGGCATTCTGACTGGGTGTGGGGTCGCATCTCCACAGATCTGACCTGTAACTTGGTCTGGTTTGGTCTCCATGAAGATATTACAGAACTAATAGGTCTTTTCCACTGGCAATGTTTCGCACAGCATGACACGCTTTGTTTGCTTTTCGACTGGGGGTTGGACCTGGGAGTTGTTATGATTTTCCGTACCTGCTTCGGAGACAGACTGCGGTCCACTGACTGGTCAGAGGAAATGTCGTCATATGCGCGACAAAGCTCGAGAATCTTTAAATAATCACCCGCCATGTGTAAAAAAAAACACACCGACATCAGCGAACACGTCAACAGAGGACAAACAACGGAGCATATTGTGAAGATGGAAAACCAGCGATGATGTTGCCTAAAACTCACGTCACAGCAGTGTCGACCCCACTACTCCACCCCAGGGACGTGCACAGGAATTTTGAGGGGCAGTTGCTCTGACATGAAGAAAGGGTGCGGACCGTTGCTGGGCCAGGCCAAACTGTTGCCAGGGCTTGTGGGTAATCTCGTTTTACTTTGCGTGCGCAGGCTCAGTTGTTCTGTAAACAGACCAGAGCTCCTCCCTCCAGACTTGCACTCGTGCGGTGCCCTAATGTAAGTGAATGAGGAAACTATTTTATTTTCACTTTCGAATCTAGGCATAAGCATTTTCATACATGAAAATCTGTATGCTTCGACCGATTAAAATATATATATACATATTTTTCCCCCCTCATAAGGGCAACTTCAGTCGAGGAGGCCATACGGGTAGTTGCCAGGGCAACCAAAGCAACCCCCCTGTGCACGTCCCTGCTCCACCCTCTTCCAGGTGGTAATGACTGGATGAAAAAGCTTCACCGTGTAGTGCTGTGCCGTGCTGTGCCTGTAGTGCAGTCGAAAAGCTGTATAAGCTCCAAATTTGCCCCTACAATGGGTGACACCAGACTCCTTTACCCAAAATTTACACCGGGAGCATCAGCAGCTCGTAATCGTCAGAGCTGCATCTACACAGACTTTTAAAAGCTTCAGTTTACACCAGAGGCAACAGAAGTCTGTGTATTCTCACGTTTAAACACTAAACTTTTTACATCGCTTATGTATTCATTGTTGATTGGATGCATGTTTTAAACCACAAAACAAAAGAGAGGCGAAGCTTTGCGGTGATAACAAGCCGTATCTGTGGTGCTCATATTAATTAAGCGCCTTTTATTTCAAAAGTTTTTTCTTGTAAAGTTTCAGTCTGATGCCGTAAAGTGTTTTATATTTATCCTCCATGGCTGTAAATTTTCCGTAGTCCATCACGAGTCATTCCCGAGTCACTCCTGGAGCTCACAGTGTTTACACGACTGTAGTGGTTTTAGAGAACGTACTTTGAAAGGGCATCTGAAGTTTATTTTGACACCGTGTGCCAATTTCCTGTCTTTCCCCTGCTAAAAAGTCTGTTAACGCTGCAAAATTATAACTCCAACCTATTTTGAGCAGCGTGCAGCGTCATGACGGTAAATTGTGGATGTCAATTGTCCAACCGGTTAAAATGGAAAGCCAAACCTGCTCGTGTACTGCTTTGGTATAAGCTGGGGATTAGTCCACTTCTTTATATGTATAGCCTAAAGTCCAACAAGAAAGTAAAACCAAAAGAAAAAAAAAAACAAATAGAAAAAAAAATACTAGGCTCCTTTTTCTTCTTTTTTCATCTTAGTATAATGGGGATAATTATATGCTTTAATTAAATTGAGTAGTCGAACCTGTCAGATGCTGTTTAAATATTTTCTCTGTATAGTGGAATACACCAAACCCACGCTGTGCAACTGGTCTATTGTATTTCTAATTATAGCAAATGATACGTCCACTAATAGCTGCCATTTGGATCAATTTGGAGGAGATTAGGCCTGACACTGGCTCAGATAATCGCAATCAATTTAATAATTTAGGCATTTTAGATGGATGGATGATGAGGGGTACACTCAGACATGTGGTGGGGGGCAGCCTGGCCCACTGTGAGGAAACAGGCGCTCACAAAAGGAAGAAAATTGTCAAAAATGCTTCAATATTAGAATAGAAATTTGTTTTTTTTTTCTCTTTTTTACTATGAAAATCGTAGCATCGCAGAACCAAAATATTCCCTTTATTCATCCCTCATCAATGTCATTATTACTAGAATACGTATATTTCATGTTTGGAGCTATCTTAAAGGTGTAACTTTTTGGTTGCGGGTCTGTCACGTGCTTGTTTCTATGGAAATGTCATCACTCTGCCTGAAATGTTCCACAGTATGACATTAAACAGCTCTGCCTTACATCTATTCAATTCCAGGTGGATTTATAGCTCAAAAACCTAGAAAAAACCTGGAAAAACATACATTCTGACGTGGAGCAGGGTCGCCTCCCCACAGATCTGACCTGTAACTTATCTAGTTTGGTCTCCATTGAAGATAGAAAAGGTTTAACTGTGAAACATTCCAGACAAAACAATAACATTTTGTGGAGAAAAGCATTTGATGGACAGACCCTTAACAGAAAAGATACAAAAACAAGACGGTGATTGGCTCTCATTCGCTGCCAGAAAGAAGAAATGGTGTATAAGTGCATGTTTGTGTGCAAAATGTAACATTATCGCAAGCAAAATCAAATGTTAAAAAGAGGAATGGGAGTGCAAAACATTACAAACAAATCAGAAATGCCAAGTCCATCCAACAAAGTCATCCAATGTTGCCACAAAAGCTCTGGGTTATTGCTTGAAAATAATGCGTGACACTGGCTGGCAGAGCATTTTGTTACAGGTTGGCAGTTAAATCTCAGTTCTAAACCAACTTATGAACACTTTTGTTGTGTCCTTGGGCAAGACACTACACTACACTAGCCCAAGTATGTATGTGATGTCTAGGAAAGGAACTGTTAAAGAAGACAGCTAAAGCTAAAGCTAAAGAAGAAGCTACTGTTGGCAATCACTTTTCCATCAGTTTTGACTTGGAGTACTTAAAAAAAAAGAAAAAAAAAGATTAAATTTAAAATAGAACAGTCAATCAATTCTCATGTGAAAATATAAATACTTACAATTTCTCCAAAAATACAGTTTATTGACCATTTTTTTGTAATTTTTTTGGAATAAACTGTTAATTTTTTTTTATTTAACTGCAAATTTTATAACATGTTTCGATCAGTTCAAGCCGGAGTTGAGCAAAGATATGAATGGCAAAGATGAAATTCTTAATAGTAGAGGTGTTTCGATGCATTTTAATACAAAACTTATCAGAACCCGATCAATATTGCGATACTTGCCATAGTTTTGCTGTAATTAATATCAGATCTAAACAGAAATGGTCGGTCTCACCCATTACTACGACAAGATCCATAATCATTACCTGTCAATACCATTTATCTTCTCTGCATTTGCGTAGCATCGACATCAATAGTAAACCCACATTAACATACAGTCAACACGCTAACCGCCTCTTTCAATCCCCTTTCTTTCTGCTGCGACTCGTTAGCACAAACCACTCCACCGTCCACCTATTTACCTACGAGGTCACCAGATCATTACGCCTAATGCAAAAAAAACGAATCTCGTGAAAGCCACCGATCGATACCGCGCCAACACTCCCGGCGCATTGTGGGTATTCGCACCTCCTTGACACCGGCCCTCTCAACATGGCGGCGGATTAGGCACTTAATTGCTCAGAAAACAAGAGCGGAGCGGGGCTGATGGAGACGGAGAATGGACCTAACTGATTTCCACACCTGCGTTATTGTTGCTGGCTCCGTAATGCACTTAGAGGCTGTACAATAATGGGAGACAGCGCGCCGCTAATTTCATAAACACGGCCCCCATTGACATCATTGGCTTTGATTAATCATCCCGGGCCGGTCCACAGCGGCTTTGTTGGAGGGGTGGTTTCTATGTATAGCTGTGGAGAGGAACTCCAGCCCCTATGGAACGTGCGAAACGAGCGATGAAAGCAAAACAGGACTGAATTTTAAACATCGAATGGTGATAGAAACAAATGGAGGGATTGTAAAGGCCTCATATTACACAAACTGCCATGTTACACAGCAAAAACTGGAGGGTTAAACATATTTGAGACTTGTTTTTCACACAGGAAGTGCTATTTTAAGTATTTGAAAGTTAAATGGGGGGTTCGACTTGGGGTTATTTGCCAGATTTGATGTGGTTGTAGTTCATTCAACTCCCCCTAGTGTCATTTCAACTTCCTCTAGTGTTAATTCAACTTCCCCTAGTGTTAATTCAACTTCCCCTAGTGTTACTTCAACTTCCTCTAGTGTTAATTCAACTTCCTCTAGTAATAATTCAGCTTTATTCTAGTGTTAATTCAACTTCCTCTAGTGTTAATTCAACTTCTCCTAGTGTTAATTCAACTTCCTCAAGTAATAATTCAGCTTTATTCTAGTGTTAATTCAACTTCCTCTAGTGTTAATTCTACTTTATTTTAGTGTTAATTCAACTTCCTCTAGTGTTAATTCAACTTCCTCTAGTAATAATTCTGCTTTATTTTAGTGTTAATTCAACTTCCTCTAGTGTTAATTCAACTTCCTCTAGTGTTAATTCTACTTTATTTTAGTGTTAATTCAACTTCCTCTAGTGTTAATTCAACTTCCTCTAGTAATAATTCTGCTTTATTTTAGTGTTAATTCAACTTCCTCTAGTGTTAATTCAACTTCCTCTAGTGTTAATTCTACTTTATTTTAGTGTTAATTCAACTTCCTCTAGTGTTAATTCAACTTCCTCTAGTAATAATTCTGCTTTATTTTAGTGTTAATTCAACTTCCTCTAGTGTTAATTCAACTTCCTCTAGTGTTAATTCTACTTTATTTTAGTGTTAATTCAACTTCCTCTAGTGTTAATTCAACTTCCCCTAGTGTTAATTCTACTTTATTTTAGTGTTAATTCAACTTCCTCTAGTGTTAATTCAACTTCCTCTAGTAATAATTCTGCTTTATTTTAGTGTTAATTCAACTTCCTCTAGTGTTAATTCAACTTCCTCTAGTAATAATTCTGCTTTATTTTAGTGTTAATTCAACTTCCTCTAGTGTTAATTCAACTTCCTCTAGTAATAATTCTGCTTTATTTTAGTGTTAATTCAACTTCCCCGAGTGTCATTTCAACTTCCCTTAGTGTTAATTTGGCACTTCGCACCCACCACTTCAAACTCCCGTGAGAGAAGACCAGTTTGACCCAATTTTGTACGTAATTTAATCGTAAATTCACTCAAATAAAGTGTAAAAATAAAACACCTCTGTGTTGTTTAGCTAAATCAGGATAACCCTCCAAAGTGTTATCCGTTTACCCTCAAAACGTTAATATAACTGTTGATTTCGGGGTTAAACAGGAACTTTGGCCCAGTGTTACTTAATTAACATTTCCAAAAATGTTAAATTAACTCTAGAACAGATTGGACTCATACCCTAAACCCTGAGAAAATATGAACACTGATTCTGTGAGAGTAAATTTTAACACTCCACATCTCGCTGTGAATGTTGTTACCTCCTCAAAAACATACCCAGAGTTGTTTTGTTTCATTCACACTGAGTAACCCCTTTATTATTAATCTGTTTACATCTTCAAAGCTCAAAACACTCCGTTCCACCTCATGATGTCATGTAGAGGTAGTTTTCAAGTTAACAACTCTTTTCACCTTTTATACGGGAAAGATTGGAAATTCCCGAGGCACACAGTGGAGCACTTCCTGTATTATCAAATGACATCACAAGGTGCAACAGTGTTTTCCGTTTCGGGAGAAGAACTTGGCCTAAATATTGCAGGTTTGTGTGTTAAACATGTGAACGAAACACAAATCCAGGTCTGTTTGTGATGAGGAAACATTATGACATGAATCAGAAAATGGCGTAATGTGGGTGTTTTAAAGATCATTATGGATCGACAAATGGTAAATTAATAAATATAAGGATTACATTTTATTTAAATCTTGGTCTGTTTGGGTATAATTAATAACTGTTAATTACTATAATTTTAATGCTTACTATAGAAGAGGTGGGAAATACAGGTCTAGTCACTATTGTTTTTCATACAATGATACAAAAAATACATTTAATTTGATACAAAGAGATTTTCTGCACAATTTGTGGTTAATTTTTACCATCTATTCTCTTTTTTTGTCCAATATTTGAACCAAGACATTTACAGGGATACATTTTAGCATATTTCTAATTCAGGATTATCAGAATAAACGCCCAATATATATACTTTTTTGGTCAAAATCCTATTATCTAAGGGAGTTTTATGACCTTCTGAGGCCAGAGTTTTGCCGTCACGGTAATGCTAACAACAACTAGCGCGCTAATGTAATGGTTGTAAAACAAGACAATTTAAAAGATTACGTACATTTACAATTTAAAAGGTATACATTTATTATACAATATTACTACTGTTCCATATATAATTATAGTAGGATTTATATTAAAAAGGTGAAGGAATTTCATTTAACTGGTACATGATTATTATTTGTATTGCATTATGTTGTATTTGATTGAATGAAGCACATCTGGTCCGGTGGACAGTAGGGGGAGCTCTGGTTCGGTCTTGCGTCATTAAAAACCACTGACTTGAGACCTGAACAACCGCTGTTTTATTTACTCAAGTTTTATCCCCCTTTTTCAGGTAAATATGTGCTTTTGATGTACCAAGTTTGTACAAAAGTTGTGTTATAATTAATATTTGTCATTAAAAACCACTGACTTGAGACCTGAACAACCGCTGTTTTATTTACTCAAGTTTTATCCCCCTTTTTCAGGGGCCGTGGTTGTAACACTAACATCACACTTCCTGATTTTTGGACAATGAAACGCTTTATTATTCAGTGCAGAAAGTACACAGCGGACTTCTTATAGAGCTTCTTTTACAATATATATATATATATCGGTACAGGGTCAAAGCAAAATGTGTTCAGATGCATGGAAAGAAATGTTGTAAAAAACACTTTAAGATATTTTTCAATGTCCCCGACACAGTGGAACAATTATGCTCGTACTTCTATCTGTGGGCTGCGCTTTAAGAGGATGAACACCGCCTTAACTCAGGCATCTTCTCCTCCGTCCACCCTCCTGACGCGAGCAGACGTCCACACCGAGGCTCTGAGGCGATGCGCTGGCGAAACAGACGAGGTGCTGTGACACGGGTCAGACAGGCAGCCGCTCGTAGGTCATTGCTCATTTAGCGTGGGCATAATGGGAAATGACTGCTCCCATAATTTGTGTGAAATCACGCCGTGGCCTCTCTGGAAATGCATATCTGATGAGACAAGTCCATTTGCATGTGTCCAGATCTGACCTGCGCGTCCGAGATGCCACAAACTCTCACCGCGCCAGCCAACCCCTGCCTCCTGATTTACGCCGGAACTCCTGAACTGAATTGTAATTTTGGGAGGAATTTTTCAATGTTTGATAGTCAAGGAATGCGCGATTAGCATGCTAGTTGTGAACTTTGTTGTGAAAAGCTCTTTTAAACTTACTGACGTGAATAATTAGGATGTTTGGGATGCATGAGGTAAGCGAGGAGTAACTTTGGACCACTGCAAACTCTTTTTCACATTTTTGAGACACAAAAAATCAGGTACAACATGTTTAACTGTGTAGAAAAGATTAAATTAAAGGTGCACTACGTAACTTTTCTGATTGCGAGATGTGCAACCTGCTTGTTTCTATGGTTTTTCCTTTGGCATTAAACTTATTTATTGTGCATTTATTTAAAAGTGCATTATGTAAGTGTATGTTCAGGTTTTCTGATTTCTGATCGGGAGAGATTGGGGGATCTGACACATTCCCGTTTCCATGGAGACCGGATTGTCCACAGTAGGGCATTAAACTTTAATTTTAGCTTTATTTAGTTTGCAGTGTTTTCTATGGGCTCTGCCTCCTTGAGATGGTCCATGTTTTGTTTTACATCGTATCATTAAATGTGTAAAATCCCTCAGTCGTCCAGATAGAATCCAGGGCAAAAGGAGAAATCCAATTTGTCAACCGGACAAAAGTTTATTTTTATTTGTCATTGTTCACTTGTCATTATGTCTGTCTTGTGTTTTTTGTTGTTCTTCTTCCATTTTCTTTTTTTTTTTCTCTGTGTACATGGTTAGTGTCCCTGATCAGATCAGATCAGATAGTTGAAAAAAGAGTTATGTGTCTCAAGACAGTTTCCAGATTCAGTTAGTAGTAAAAAAGACGTCTCAGATAGTTCAAGACTTAGTTTAGGTTTGTGACGGTGTGGGACTGTTCTTTTTAATCTCTGTAATGTGCTTTGTGTCGCCTTTTTTGTATGAAAGGTGCTGTATAAATAAAGTTTAATTGATTGATGATGATTGTTTTTTATTCTATTTAAAATGTAAATAAAAAATAAACATTAAACTTCTATCCAGCTCTGTCCTACATGTCCACAGACTTGTTCACGTTCATGTAATTAAGTATTATGTGTGCAGCTTTTCTAGTGGAAATGTTTCATGCTTCCGTGAAATGTTATTGGCCTGATGGTGTCACCAGTTTGTCTCTTTGGAGAGGCAGATTTGTTTAAAGATGGACAGTGTAACTTTTTCTGGTGGAGTGTACGCGACCTGCTTGCCAGTATGGAGATGATGTGCTTCGTGTTGCATTTTTTTGTATGAAAAGTGCTCTATAAATAAAGTTTGATTGACTGACTGAAGTTATTGCTTTGTCTGGAGAGGCATAAATGTATCTATCAGTTATTAAATTATAGGTTTTCAAATTGTCCAAAAACACCTTGGAAAACATGCGTTCTTACTGAGAGTGAGGCGGCCTCTGCACAGATCTGACATGTAAGCAGCCCGAGAGCTCTATTTGCTTGTCTCTTTGGAGATAGATCACTTTAATGCCACACTGTGAAACATTCCAGGTAAAGGTACAAGTTACATAGAGCATCATTACTGTAAGTTATCAAAATTACCAATGTGCCGCGATAATTCAGTAAATTAACAGATCTTAATTAACGTGAGTAATTTCATGTAACATTCTTCATCGTCCCTTTGCACACGTCCCTTTTCCCTGTCCTGTAACGCCGTCGCTAATATAATGTCCATATGTTTGATACACAGACTCAATTAATGGTGACCAGTGAATGTTATAAATAAATGAATAAATAAATAGACTTTGACAGGTCTGACTCTGTTTTCACACTTCATCTTCAATAATCAAAGAGCATATGGCGAGACAGCGCACATTACCACCCACCAGGGGCCCCCGCTGAGCGAGATTAGGCTTCAAGGCGGCCGTAAACATGACAAACACACACAGATCAGCAGAAGAAGAGAGGGGATAGTGGGTGAGTCATCTGCAGCCAACTTGTGTTTCAAACGGAGTGAGAAAAAAAGACTCCTACTTTTCTGCTCACAATAATGCGCCTGTAAACAAGGCAACGACAAACTTTTGCTTAAAGCAGATCGTCTGTGCTTTTGTCCTCTATATCGTTATAATGTGACACACGGATCATTATGTTATAGTTTGGACATTGTATAAAAAGTCTTCCGTGTTAGAAAACTGCAATGCGAGCCGACATCGCCGTAAATGTCAACACAACAAAGAGCTGCACGTGTGTCGGTACCTCCGATGGATAACTGCACATCACGTTAGCGAACAGCAGTTTGGGTTTTCGTTTGTTTGAAAACGGCAACGCTGCAGAATCTTAAGTGTATCACATATTAAAAATTTAGAAATAAAATAAACTGAAGAACAAAAGAAGTACAGAGAATTGTTCGTGTTCCGGCGGTGGATAAAACAAAAGTATAAAGTACAGTCGTCCCTCATTACAGCGTGGTTCACCTTTTGCGGCTTCACTGTTTTGCTTCTTTTTTTTTTCCTGCAATTTTTTATACTTTTTTTTTTTTTTACGTGTGCACGTGCATTATGTTCTGTGTTCTGATTGGCTAAAGGAGAACCCGCACATTGTATTCTGCGTTCTGATTGGCTAAAGGAGAACCCGCACATTGTATTCTGCGTTCTGATTGGCTAAAGGAGAACCCGCACATTGTATTCTGCGTTCTGATTGGCTAAGGGAGACCCGCACATTGTATTCTGCGTTCTGATTGGCTAAAGGAGAACCCGCACATTGTATTCTGCGTTCTGATTGGCTAAAGGAGAACCCGCACATTGTATTCTGCGTTCTGATTGGCTAAGGGAGAACCCGCACATTGTATTCTGCGTTCTGATTGGCTAAGGGAGACCCGCACATTGTATTCTGCGTTCTGATTGGCTAAAGGAGAACCCGCACATTGTATTCTGCGTTCTGATTGGCTAAGGGAGACCCGCACATTGTATTCTGCGTTCTGATTGGCTAAAGGAGAACCCGCACATTGTATTCTGCGTTCTGATTGGCTAAAGGAGAACCCGCACATTGTATTCTGCGTTCTGATTGGCTAAGGGAGAACCCGCACATTGTATTCTGCGTTCTGATTGGCTAAGGGAGACCCGCACATTGTATTCTGCGTTCTGATTGGCTAAAGGAGAACCCGCACATTGTATTCTCATGCTCTGATTGGCTAAAGGAGAACCCGCACATTTTATTCTGCGTTCTGATTGGCTAAGGGAGAACCCGCACATTGTATTCTGCGTTCTGATTGGCTAAGGGAGACCCGCACATTGTATTCTGCGTTCTGATTGGCTAAAGGAGACCCGCACATTGTATTCTGCGTTCTGATTGGCTAAGGGAGAACCCGCACATTGTATTCTGCATTCTGATTGGCTAAAGGAGAACCCGCACATTGTATTCTGCGTTCTGATTGGCTAAGGGAGAACCCGCACATTGTATTCTGCGTTCTGATTGGCTAAAGGAGAACCCGCACATTGTATTCTGCGTTCTGATTGGCTAAGGGAGAACCCGCACATTGTATTCTGCGTTCTGATTGGCTAAAGGAGAACCCGCACATTGTATTCTGCGTTCTGATTGGCTAAGGGAGACCCGCACATTGTATTCTGCGTTCTGATTGGCTAAAGGAGAACCCGCACATTGTATTCTGCGTTCTGATTGGCTAAGGGAGAACCCGCACATTGTATTCTCTGCGTTCTGATTGGCTAAAGGAGAACCCGCACATTGTATTCTGCGTTCTGATTGGCTAAGGGAGAACCCGCACATTGTATTCTGCGTTCTGATTGGCTAAAGGAGAACCCGCACATTGTATTCTGCGTTCTGATTGGCTAAGGGAGAACCCGCACATTGTATTCTGCGTTCTGATTGGCTAAAGGAGAACCCGCACATTGTATTCTGCGTTCTGATTGGCTAAGGGAGACCCGCACATTGTATTCTGCGTTCTGATTGGCTAAAAGAGAACCTGCACATTGGATTCTGCGTTCTGATTGGCTAAAGGAGAACCTGCACATTGGATTCTGCGTTCTGATTGGCTAAGGGAGACCCGCACATTGTATTCTGCGTTCTGATTGGCTAAAGGAGAACCCGCACATTGTATTCTGCGTTCTGATTGGCTAAAGGAGAACCCGCACATTGTATTCTGCGTTCTGATTGGCTAAGGGAGACCCGCACATTGTATTCTGCGTTCTGATTGGCTAAAAGAGAACCTGCACATTGGATTCTGCGTTCTGATTGGCTAAAGGAGAACCTGCACATTGGATTCTGCGTTCTGATTGGCTAAGGGAGACCCGCACATTGTATTCTGCGTTCTGATTGGCTAAGGGAGACCCGCACATTGTATTCTGCGTTCTGATTGGCTAAAGGAGACCCGCACATTGTATTCTGCGTTCTGATTGGCTAAGGGAGACCCGCACATTGTATTCTGCGTTCTGATTGGCTAAAGGAGAACCCGCACATTGTATTCTGCGTTCTGATTGGCTAAGGGAGAACCCGCACATTGTATTCTGCGTTCTGATTGGCTAAAGGAGAACCCGCACATTGTATTCTGCGTTCTGATTGGCTAAAGGAGAACCCGCACATTGTATTCTGCGTTCTGATTGGCTAAGGGAGACCCGCACATTGTATTCTGCGTTCTGATTGGCTAAAAGAGAACCTGCACATTGGATTCTGCGTTCTGATTGGCTAAAGGAGAACCTGCACATTGGATTCTGCGTTCTGATTGGCTAAGGGAGACCCGCACATTGTATTCTGCGTTCTGATTGGCTAAGGGAGAACCCGCACATTGTATTCTGCGTTCTGATTGGCTAAAGGAGAACCCGCACATTGTATTCTGCGTTTTGATTGGTTACATTATCTGTAATGCTGTTTGTTTCAGGGACTGCACATGGAAATAAGCTTCAAGAGCTAAAGCCTGGTACAAAGCATCTTTTCATTTTTTTGTGATTAATACTGATGCACATTGTCCCTATCAAATAAATCAAATAAACTAAAATAAACTAACAACATAATAACATGGTTTAAAGCTCACGAGACTCAATTTTGCGTATTATAGGACATTTAATAAGCAATGTATGATTTTTTTAGTCTTTCTTCATGCTTTATTAAGGTGTCATTTTGATACCGCGTTAATAACATGATTTATTTGCCGTCGTAATAATGGAACCTCCCCTCGTCTGATTGAAGGACGCCATTACTAATTCCCAGGCCCTTTCGCTGTCCCTGTAGGATTTGACTTTCACATTGTGCTCGGTGGCGGATGTCAGTGCGGAGACGCCTTCCCTGCCTATGACAAATGTTTGGACTCCCTCTTCTGTCGCCGAGGAGCCCAACGCTGACCTTAATTCAACTGTGCAGCCCTGACTGATGAGAAAATATCTGCCGGGCCGGACCGGAGAACAGGAAATCTCGCTCAAGACATTGTTTTGCGCGGCTAAGGCCAAACGCAGACTGCAATACAATGGGGGGCCTTGAGGATAGAGACGGCGGAGGAGGAGAAGAGCGAAGGTAATGAAATTGGGACGAGCATCACAGCTGGATGGGCAGACTAAAGGACGGACATAGGAAAAGATGTAATTATTCATAAAGTGCAGTGCTGAAAATTTGATTAAAACAGTTGAAATTTCATTAAAGGATGCTTGTTTCTATGGATAAGTCATTGCTTTGCCTGGAATGTTTCACAGTTTGACATTATTTAAGCAGCTCAACCTTACCTCATTTATTTAATTAAAGGTGGTTTTATAGCTCAAGAATAAAAATGCCAAGAAAAACAGGCATTCTGACTGTGAGCGGAGTCGCTTCTCCACAGATCTGACCTGTAACTTGGTCTTGTTTGGTCTCCATGAAGTTAAAAGAGTTTAATACCATATTGTGTAACATTCCAGACAAAGCAATAACATCTACATGGAGAAAAGCGTTGGAAAGACCTTCAACCATAAAAGTTATGCAATTGCCACGTTTACATGAGAGTTTTAATTCCGAATAGTTAATAGTTAATTCCGCTTTAAAAAGATCATGTAAACACTTAATTCCTAATGAAAATCATTATAAGTAAGTGGGTGGTTTATTCCGATTTTAAAGCTGAATTAATTTATCCCTCGATCATGTAAATGTTTATTCTTTATAAAAAATAATCCCAGTTGTTCAGTTCATGCTCGTTGGCTCGTCCTTCTGACGCAATCCGGACGATCCGGCTCCTCCAGTCGTCTCTTGGGACTTTCCTCCACGTCTCTTTGGATTTGTGAGCGGGATGTGGGAGTGGGCTGAGGTGCGGCAGCCTCAGACTCAGTTTGTCTTCTTCCTCCTTCTCCGACACTCTTCCCTTCTCCTCTTCAGCTCACAGACGTAAAGCGTGAGGAGAGAATTCTCCAGCTGCTGCTTCATTATCATCAGAACAACTGCGGAAAGAGTTTGGATCGTGTTTGTGTCGGCGGCGTAACGACAAACCGAGATGACAGAAAAGCCGGGAGCAGCTGAAGTGTGGGTTTTCTTCCCAAAGACGTAAATACGTTCGTGTCGCTGTCCGATCAGAACCCTTCCCCACCCCCAGACGCTGAGCAGAATTGAATAAAGATGATTTAACGTGTTTTCTGTGTAAACCTCAATTCGAAATGATTATTTCCATGTAAACTCGAAGGAGAATATTTTAATTCAAACCTATTTAAATCAGAATTAAAAAGCAGGCACACATCAGTCACACCATGAGACAGTGAATAGAAACATAAAGATGATTGTGTTTTCCATGTAAACTTCAATTCAGAATTATTATTTTCATGGAACCTCCAAGGAGAATATTTTAATTCCAAACTATTTAATTCAGAATTCAAAAACATCATGTAAACGTGACCCATGTACCTTTAACCTTTAACTACTACCTTTTTTCATTTGTTGTTTTGCTGTTTTATCATTATTTTTAGCGTAATTTTTGAGACGTGCTTTAGTTCGATGATTTGATTCGAACATGAATCTGAACAGGGGCTCAGGTGGCCACATCATTTGCAACATTTCTCATTAGTTCACACAGCGCTTTCTCAGAACAAACACCCAAGATCAGGGAATTCCAATTAACACGCTGATTTAGTTAGAGGGTCCAGATTACCCTATGTTCTGATCTATGCTATACTGTCGTTTCCTCATCGCAAACAAACCCGGAGTTGGGTTTTGTATATTTACGCTGAGTTCTTCTATCGAACAGTCAAAGGGAACAGAAAACAAGTCACTTCCACCTTGTGATGTCATGTGGTAATACAGGAAGTGCTCCATTGTGGTTTTAAAGTCCGTACACCTTCACTAGAATCATTCGGATAACCTCATCCCTGGAACTGCCCATCTCACATAAGCAAAAGGTGACAACTGCTGCGTCATGACATCACAAGGTGGAACATAGGATTTTGAGTTGTGGAGATGTAAACAGACTAAGAATACAACAATAAGAAGAAAGGATTACTCAAACATGTGTGAGTAAAACTAAACACAACTCCAAGTATGTTTTTTTATATATATACAAGTCTATGTGCTCTTATATTTTTCTAATACAGCTCAAGATCATTATAAAGTTATTTCGTTAGACTTGTTTGGGTACCGCGATGTTGAGTCACGCAACTTGCTGTGGAAAAGTGTAGCATATTCTGGACCAGCTTCACAAATCTGACGACCCCCAACACCAAATCTTCATCCAACAAGGTCGATAAAGAACATATTCTGTCCATGAAGTATTTATCCACAGCTATCTATCTATCATTAGTGAACTACTCCCAAAATTAACATTATGGTCATGAATAAAACATGAATAACTTGTTCACTCAGATTGATTCTACAATTAAAATTAAACTGATTTTGTGATGTCGATATTAGCATAGACTGAGACATTTGTGCAGTTTAAATGGTCGACATTTAATCTGTGAACATCTGTAGCATTTAAACTGCACAAATCTCTCAGTCTGTGCTAATATATCGACATCACAACATTGAAAAAAATGCTCTGGAGTAGTTCACTGATGCTCGTCGTCGTTCGCCTTAAGTTTTCGTCTTTCTTACCTTGATAGTTGTGGGTAAATTCTTCATGGACAGAATCTGTTCTTTGTCGACCTTGTTGGATGAAGATTTGGTGTTGGGGCAGATTTATGAAGCTGGTGAAAAATATCTGACACTTTTCCACAGGTATTTTGCCGTAGAAAAGCACTGACCGGAAGCTGCGTGACACTTCCTCCCGTTGTGATAATCGTCTATGAATAGGGATGGTACAAGGTCTCGTGCCACAAGACACCAGGGGGCAAAACGAGACTTTTATCCAAGTGTTTACATTTGGATTGGACAAGAAAGATTTACATGTTGATGAGTTACATCTCTTACAGTTCCAAAAAGCAATGCTAGAATATAAACTAAATATATGACATCAA
Source organism: Odontamblyopus lacepedii (assembly GCA_034769755.1). Taxonomy (NCBI): domain Eukaryota; kingdom Metazoa; phylum Chordata; class Actinopteri; order Gobiiformes; family Gobiidae; genus Odontamblyopus; species Odontamblyopus lacepedii. Next base: position 33,042,174 of record CM068361.1, read on the forward strand.
ATAAATAAAAAATATATGAGGCCCAACTTGGCAACTGAATTATGTTAAAATCTCATCTTCTTTTTGTGGATCTAATCTCGTATCTGGTCTCATCTTGTGGAAATTGTGTCTTGTCCCAATCCTATGAATTAGTATCTGGTTTTCACCACCTTCATACTTAATTAAGGCACTAATTCCCATTGACCAATCAACAAACAGACTTATGTATTTCAGGATGAGCAGAGGATTTTTTTTTTCTGTTCCAACCAGAAACATAAGAACAAAGTGTATTCTCTGCAGTTACAGAAATAGTTTCAACTTGACCTTTAAAAGAGAGATAGCAAGAAAGGAAAGAAAGAAAAAAATATATATTAATTTTAGAAACTGCAACTAAGCTCTATGTGGTTAAAAGCAATGACTAAGGCACCTTATACTTTGCAGCCTGGATGTTTTTTTAATTGTGTGGGCAAACTCGCCAAAAGTCATAGTTGTTTTCACACAGGAGCAGTTCTGTTTCAGGAAATCCCAATATAGACCAGGACACACAAACACATGTAACATTAATATGATGTGAGCCGAAGCCCACACACACGCACAGGGTTTAGGGAAGACGACTCACCCTGAGAATAAAGACGTGCAGGCAGAGCTATGGGCCAGTCTGATGTTTCTGAGGTAAGTCTGGCAAATTCCATATTAACGTTGGTCTTCTTGTCTCTTTCTCACGGTAAATAACACCGTCTTCTCAACTGCATAACTGTCTCACACGTCAACCCGCTCACGTGGAATCAAGCTGAACACCGAGTGTGATTATAGCATCATTGCCGCCTCCTGGGGGTGTATCTTAAGTAACGATCCACCTCACCTGACCCCCGTGGCCCGGTCCTGCCCAGATAATCAGTGTTTCCTGCAGCGCTTTATAGTTAAGGCCTTGACAACAATTGCCCCCCGCCTTGACTACATCCCTCCGAACCACGTGAGTCCTTGCAAAACGATTCACTTCTTCGCCGCAGCATTGGTATCTAAAGCCTTTCCTAACCAATTTTTATAATAATGATAATAATAATGCCTCTGTTATATATAGCTCTTTTCTGGACACTCAAAGACACTTTACAGAGCATCATTCATTCATTCCATATCCAGGGTTTGGTAAACTACTAGCCAGGCTGGTGCCACCTAGTGCCTCCACTCAATTTCATTTCTCTCCAGCAACTAGGTCAGGGATCAGAGTACATCATATGGTTCGCAAAAACCTTGGAAGTTGTAGTTGGCGCACTGGCCAATCAGCGAAACGGTGTGTTGGCCAGAACCAACCCGAGATGCGATAGCAGACTGCATACGGTATACGCACACGACCAAACAGCAGCAATAGGTTAAATTTAAAAAAAGTGCCAAGTGAACAAATCCTAATGCTCCGGGGTCAGACGGTTTACGCATCAGGCGAATAAACTACTATTCTAGCCACAGATTCCCTGGGCCAGACTGAAGGAAGCGATGCTGCCAATCTGCGCCATCGGCCTCTCCGACCACCACCGTACTAGGCAATGTGGGTGAAGTGTCTTGCCTAAGGACACAACAATGGTTTTTGTGACTGGCGCCCCCCTTTGGCACCTGATTTACCCTGTGGTCTCCCATCCAGGTACTGACCAGGCCTTGCTGAGCTTCTGAGATCTGACGGGATCCGAGGTAGAGCCACGTATGGAAGATGTACCTGGATGGACATGTGTGCATTCTCACTGTGAGCAGGCTCGCTTTTCTATAGATCTGACTTATAATTCACCTGCTACAATAAGACTAGCAGTCAAGACCCTGCACTAGAAAAGTTCAACAGCGCATCGTTAAGTTAAATGGTTTGATCAAAATAAATTACACATATATGGATTTTGGAAGGACTGCTATTCAAAGTGTTACTCACAAGCGTATCTTTTTATGTCTTGCTTTTATTCTCTTCTCACTACAGAAGAGTTTGATCAAGCATGTGTTAAAACAGATGTGAGAGCCGCTCATACAGACTCCAGCGTGTGTGCGGCAGCCTCCAGAAAGTGCATATCTTTATGAAAGGTTATCCTCCAGTAACACGGAGTCTTTTTCTCTATCTGATCTCACATTACGCTCCCCATGCTGTGATCCAATCTGTATTATCCTTTCATACGTCCTCCTCCTCCTCGTCTTCCCCGTCCTCCCCCGCCGCAGACGCCACATACCCTCACCGTGCGCACATCACCTTGACGATAATCCAGTCGGGAGGGTGGGTGCGTTGTCCTGGGAGTGAACGCGGGATGGCTTTGAGCGGAGAACTGAACTTTGGGATAAAAGAGGGGGAGAGAGGGAGAAGGGGAAGAGAAAGGGAGAAAAGAAGGGGCCCGCGGCGATCTAGAGGCTGCGAACGTACACGGAGCTCCCAAACGAACCAGACACAAACCAGGAAGTGATGCAACAAATCGCCGACAATGGAAGATCATGGTAAAAAAGGAAAACAATGTAGATATAAAGATAGAAAGAATGAGAGAGAGATAGCTAGATAGATGGATAGATAGATTAAGTTTTTCATTTTCATTTTACTCTATTCAACTTCTTTTTTTATCATTCAAAAGATATTGTTCCAAACTGCGGAAAAAGTCTTTTTTTATTATTCTGAGACAGTTTTCATTAAGGAGTTTGCTTCTATAAAGACAAATATACTGTAAGTGGGCTCATCTCTCCACAGATCTGCTCTATAACTTGACCTGGTGCCCGTCTCCTTAAAGGTAGAGATGGAGATATACAGTAAGTTTAATGCCATACTGTGGAACATTCCTGGCAAAGCAATACTATTTAGAGTTTAGTGAGGCATTTTGCTAATTCCTTATGGATTTCTTGTGGTTTGCCCAATAAAATCTACACAATGAAAGGAACAAAAATAGATGAACATCACCCATTTAATTAAAAATGAAACTGACTAAGTGTGTGACGTCACCCACAGTGTTCAGCGTTGCTCAAATGAGGCTCCCGATGCCACGGTTACTCGAGCAAATCTGGAGCCAGGACCCATATTTGGAAATCTGAAATCGAGTATTATAGCAACCACAAGAGCCAATCAGGATTGAGGTTGTTAAATGTGCCGCCCTCCTCATGGCAGAGCGGAGATACTCTGTACCATTCTGCACGGACCGCTGTATTTCGGTGATTCTTGAGAATAAGGAAACTTTTAGCTTTTATCATGAAACTTTAAATAGTAAGTTTAAGTCGTTGATGTCTGTTCTATGTCCTGTTATGTACCAACAACAACCAGCTGTCAATCAAACCTGTTGCTAATGCTCAGCAGCAATGACCTCGGGGAATGAAGGCGTCTGATTGGTCCGTTATTTACGTTCATATCTTCATTTAGGAACAAAATAGCTAAATGAAAAATTCAGGATCGTGTGTCGCGGGTTCATACGAACATTTTAAGACCAAAATGACGAGGCCACAGCAGCAGGTCCAGAGAGAGGAGCCAGAAGATCTCAATGTAACTCAATGGGCAAAAGGGAGAGAAGGAGCCGGAAGAGCGTCCTGGAGCACTTCCTGTTTGGCACGCGGCGGCTAACGGGTTAGCTTTGTCCACTCATATATACGGTCTATGGGTCGGCCCCAAACTTTGTACTATTCTCTCCCTCACATGAAGACGGCCCATTCAGTCGATTCTTTTAAGTCTTATTTAAAAACACACTTTTACCTACCGGCTTTTAACACACCATTAGAATTGTGTGCCTCCCTGTGTCTTTTATTGATTTTATTTGTTATTTTTCTATTTGCTAATTGGAAATGGTGTACTCTGCATAGTTTTGTTACTCCTGGCCATATTGGATTGTACAAACATGGATATCGCATTGAGCCTGCACAGAAGATACAATTAGATATTTTTTGGCAAAAGAAAATAGGTTGTAATGTCTGAAAATAATTCGTTTCTCAGTGTTACATTACACACAAGGCTTTAACTCGTGTAAAAGTTTTGATGGTGTTTGGTCGAGTTGGTAATAGTGAGCAGTTGTTGGTCTCTTGCATCAGAAGATTGAGGAGCCGGTGGGAGCTGTGGGACTCTGTGATCCTTCAGTCAGGCCTAGTGCAGGTCTCCAAAGCACTGCTCTGTCACATCACACAATATGCATGACACAAGTGCTCTGCAACAGCCATCAAACAAGACTTCTGCAGGGACAGGCTGCTGTATCTGCTCTCTGAGGCTCACGGCCTGTGCGCAAAATGGACCAAAATCTATGTTTAGTTTAAAGTGTTTGTCGTTTCATAGATCAAAACACAACTCTAAAAAAGAAAATGGGTTTGACACTAGTAGGAATAAGACATACTTGGTGAAAATACTAGACCAAATAATGCATTAGTGTTATATAGCACTTTTACAGACACTTTAGAATTTCCTGCATTATTCATTCGCTTCAGAATAAGGTGGTGCTGATAAGCTTCTATTGTACCCACAACTGCCCTGGGGCAGACTGACAGAGGCTGCACCATCAGCCCTTCGACCTACAGCCAAACACACACCACATTCATACAAGGCAATACGGGCGTCTTGCCTGACAACACAGTTTTTGCCACTGGCGCCCCACTGTGGGACCTGTTAGAGATCCAGAGATCTGATGAGATCAGGCTCTGACAAGGCTTGGCCACACAAACGTAACGTATGTTTTAACACGGACTATGAAACTAAGTGAGCTTTATTGTGTCTTCACATGTGCCAGACATACAAAGGAATCAAAACTTCACCTCTAACCACTACAGTAACCATAGATAATGATATTAATCTAAAAACACTAGTGTACAGAACAGTGCATTTCAAATCAGATCAAGTATTGCTGGTTTCAGATGACACCCTGTTGACCTCACCAAAAGCAGATGGGGTCAGGAAGTAAAGACAGACGCACAGAACCCCGTTTACCACTGACTCTCCGCCAAAATGCCTAAATTCTGTGCAGTCTGTGATTGTTGCAACCGCTTGAATGGGGAGAAAGACGTTTATTTCATGTACCGAAAGTGTTGTGTCACAAGGGAGTTAGTTTCAAAAAACGTGGATCAACAATCTCCGGCTAAAAAACAGGAGGCAAGGAAACGGACAATGCTCAAGTTTGCAGCAAGGACCAGGTAAGGACTGTGTAATTTATTAATTAATATTTTCTATGTTTTTTTGGACAATTATTTAGAAAGAAGAGCAGCGTAAGTGACAGGTTAAACTGCTGGATTATAGGTCTGAACTTGTCACGCAAAAAGTTTCATGTGGTGCTAATTTTATTATCTTACGGCTGTAATTTTTATACAATTTGTAATCATTATTTAGGTTATTCTAGTGCAGCGGGTGATTTTAATTCGAAATGGTTGTACGCCTCCAGGCTTTTTAAAGGCTTTCATTTAGCTCGCAGTGTAATGCGATGTCTACAGCACCATTTCAGTTCTTATACTGTATATTATATCGCCTCAACGCCGAAATATCCATGAAATATTTAGACTTATTTTTTCCGCTATTGCAGGTTTTTGCCGGCCCGTTCAAACTTTTTGCGTACTCGCTGTCACTCACTGTGCCGTTTTGAAGCAACGCAAAGCACTTCCTTCCCCCATCTGAATTTTGCACGTCATCAGGGTCACGCGAGTGAAACCAGGAGTTCGCAGCAGTAATAAAAGCAGCAGATGGTCTTGTGCAGAGGCAGTTACTTATGTGGGTCTAGTGCAAATGGTAAATAGTGCAAGACTGTCTTTTTTGGGGGGACAGGGCTGGTCTCAGTCCAAATGTTCTTTGGGTGGCACAGATTCCAAGCATCCTAACAGTCTGGTGGTTGACGTAGTTAGTGAGAAAAAGTGCAGTATTAAAGTCATAATGAGCAATGTGGTGCATTTCTACACATATATCTGATATAATATAATGAAGCATAATTTCAAATCTGCTCATTCGTAAAGGGCGGTCATACATCGCAGTTACTTCAAGATAAGTAAAAATACGTCTTATTTTTGCTTCTAAAATGTACTGAAACTGTTTTGGTTGTAAAGATCATCCCGTGACCTTTTAAATCACAAATATCAATGAACCAAAATGGGCCAAATACTCTCGCCGTCTCTGCTCAAGCGCGAGTAAAACAGATGCTATGAATGCAGCTCTGTGCAGCTCCTTATGCGCCACTTGAAAAGCCTCTGACACGGTTCTCGCCCTCATTCACACAAAATGCAGGATCTTTTCAGCCATTAAACCTTCACTGTGCTCGGTCGTGCTTGTATCCACCTGTTGCGTGAATCATACAAAGTTCTATTCAAAGCACTTTCCTCACCTTTGCCACGGTCCACCTGCGGTCCCTGCGTTCGCGCTCTCTTCTCCCTATGATAGTGTTTTAAGTACCGCAATTAGAGGCTGAATTGTGACCCCCGCTAACATGCACTTAACACGCAGCGCCACAAACGGCCCACAGTTGGCGCCGATCGCTTCCCATATGGTTCAGGCGAGGTGTAATTAAACGTAGATTATTGTTAGCATGAGTCACGTCAAGGAAAAGTGAAATCCACCGACGAGCAGATGCTGCAGAACAGGCCGGGCTAAAGTGCAGGAATGTACATTTGATTATCTTTGTCGTCAGTCGGGACAATAGTGACCCAGATACAAACTGCGACTCTGGTGACGTTTGTTTTTATGTCAGATGCCCCGCCTCATCCAACAGTTGACTGGAGTGGGTGATATGAAGGACCTTACCCAGAACAGTACAGCGTGTGGATGAAACTAGTACCAAAAAAAAAAAACACACAACAAAAACGGGAAAGTTAATATTTCAGAGTAAAATATTTCAGAGTTGTTTTTAACGCAAACAGTGTAACTATTTGAAAGTTAAATGGTGGTTCGAGGTGGGGTTGTTTGCCAGAGTTGATATGGTTAAAGTTATTTCAACTTCCCCTAGTGTTCCTTCAACTCCCTCTAGTGTTAATTTGGCACCTCCCACCACTTCAAACTCACCCGAGAGATGGGCAGTTTGAACCAGTTTTGTACATAATTTCATCTTAAATTAACTAAAATAAAGTGTACAAATTAAACACCTCTGTGTGTTGTTTAGCTAAATCAGTTTACTCTCAAACGTTAATATAACTCTTGATTTCAGGGTTAAACAGGAACTTTGGTCCAGTGTTACTTAAAGTTGAACTACGGCACGTTTGAAGCTAAAGTCCGTTGCTAAAGGTGGTCGAATTCTGTCAGAAGCCAAAAAACGGCACAGATCAGTGTTTCCTCTGTGGAGATCTCACTGTGGCAGTGAGTCTGTCAAGGCAACAAACTAGTGCAGTGATGGGGGCAAGTTCTGAACTTCCACGTAAAGCGACAATTTGCTTCAGACTGAAGAAGCTTAACTCCACTTTAACCCATCTGACAACAGCCACGAGTCTAACAAACAAAACGCTCTGCCTGGTTCACTCATTAGTGTCTGGAAACGTTAGAAAACAACTTTATAAGCACCTTACACTTCCCTCTGTTGATTTCCCACTGCGCATGTGAAAGCCCAAAAGACTCGTTCCCCAATGTTGTTTCTAATCCCACTTATTTGCAAGTGAATTATATTTTTTGAAAAACGCTAAAAAATACATTCCCGAACCATTTTCTTTCAACAAAGTTCAGTTTTCCTTCTTCACCATCAGTAGTCGATCCTCACTTGTTGCTGCTGGCGGCTCGAGCCTCTCTCCGCTGCTGGAGTCGGCAGTCGAGTGTAATTTTTTTGGCTTCTTACAGTATTCGACCACCTCTAGCGATGCACTTGAGCTTCAAACCATTTCCAAAAATGTTAAATTAACTCTAGAACAGATTGGACTCATATAAACCCTGAGAAAATGGTAACATGGATAATGAGAGTCAATTTTAACACTCCACTTTTTGCTGTGTAACTATTAATTAGAAGTTCTGATGAGAAATAAAAAAGTAATAATACCTTTTACATTTGCTTTTACTTTATTTTAAAGCATTATATATATTTTATATGCAAAACATCTTAAAATAAACATACACAAGTCCATACGAGACCAAAAAAAAGGCCCTGTAACCATTTTTTCCCCCATATTTGAGCGAAATTTGACTTGCCCCAGTACAGATACATTGACGAAGCAGCTCTCGAGATCAAAATACAGTATGTTCCCTTTGTCCTCGTTTGTCTGATTATCAGGACGTGCACTGTTAGCATTCTACTAGTTAGCTGTGATAGCACAAGTCAGAACTCCCCTTTGGTCTCTGAAAGTTGCGAAAAGTGCATATAAACTCATCTCTGTGAGTGATTACGGCGTTTAGAATGCAAAAGGTAAGTGAGGAAGAACATGGGACCACTTCAACCTCATTTTCGTGTTTTTAAGACGTAAAAAAATTTCCGGTAGAGCACTTTTAAGTTTTCTAACTAAACTACACGGAGCCTGCAGGCCTTTTTTTTCCCTGCTCCCTCCTTAGACATTAAAAAGTCGCCCTCAAAATCAACCCAAGCCGTACAGATACAGTATAAAAGACAGTGTTATTTTTCAGTATATATTTTCTTTTGTTTTTGTTTTTGAGGCCACATATTGATCTTCCAGTGTGTTTGAGTGTCTACGAAAACTGTCTCCGGGCTTTGTTCATTGCCAGCAGCGGCCTGTCTCCTCCTGCAGTGAGTTTTTGTATCTGTCAAATCTGAAGGTGTCAAAAAATATGACAAAAGATGACGGGAAAACAGGTGAATAAAGACTATTTCAAACCTGTCTCTGCCTGTGACTAAAAACCTCTGACTACGAAACATTTGCCCTGTATTTGAAATGTACTTACCTCGTATACCATTTGAGGCACAGGGAAAGAAAATAATAATAACATACGATTTTAATGCTTTACCGCAAATGAAAATATCAGAAGCTTTTACTGGCGACTGGAGAGTATATATGTCATTATTTATGGGGCATTTAAAACTATTATTATCGTTTCAAACCATTATTTTGTACTCGTTTTTAACAAAGAGAGAGTAGCTTGAACGTGGGTAACTATGGGCTCAGAGAGTTTACTGCAAAATAAAAATAACAGGGCTACAGCTGAAATAGCTATAATTTTTTGTGTATTTATGTCGAAGAGCAAAGCATTATGGTCTATGTAGTCTCATTCTACGCCACTTGATAAGAAAAAACACCATTTTATATTGTGTTAGTTGACTATAAAAGGAACAGATCATTAAAAAAGTATTCAAATAGTATTCAAATAGCATTACGTAATTAAAGGTGTCATTAATTGCTAAGAATGTTCCACAGTATAGCATTAAACATACATCAATCTTGCATCTATCCAATTATGAGTGTTTTTATTGTTCAAAATATATAAAAAACTATGTGTTTCCCATTGTGAGTGGAGGTCACCGCTCCACGGATCTAACCTGCATGTAAGTTGACCTTGTGGTGTCCATGGAGATAGATACTGTATGTTAAAGGTGCACTGTGTAACTTTCCCGGTGGAGGGTCCATCAAATGCTTTTCTTCATGCACGTGTTATAGCGTTGTCTGGGATGTTGCACAGTGTGGCATTAACACTTTCTATTATCAAGAACTAGACCAAATTACAGGTCAGCGATGGGTCGGTCGCAAACTAAATGGCCCAAAGAGCCGGCTCTCTGAAGTGAACAAGAGCCGGCTCCTTATTGGGAGCTGTGTTTTTTTTATTTTTTTTCTCTCACCCTCTCTCACTTTTTTTCTCGCCACGCCGCACATGGTTGGTCAATATGTGTTTGCGCTGAGGGGTGGAAGTTAGTCCGATCGAAGCTGACCCATATGGTCTATGCGCTGACTGCACAAGCTGTTTTTTTCAGTGCTTATACTGTATGCAAATTAGCCATGCGGTTTTAAGTTTTGCTTCTGTAAAACGTAAACAATGTGCACAAAGCTGCATTAAACACATTGTTACTCAGTGTATACGTTGAGTGGAGAACCAGAAATGTATGTGGTAGAGAGGACCATTTATTTTTAACATTTTATGTGGAGTGAATAAATAAAAGCATATTTATATAAATAAATAAAAAAAGTTTTTATTTTACATTAGCAATTTATTTTGCGCATCATTTTATGTTGTTGTTGAGAATAAATTAAAGCAACAAAACAACCTGCAGAGCCGCTTTGAAGCCGAAAGAGACACTCATTTTATTGAGCCGAGCCTAAAGAGCCGGTTCTCTGAAAAGAGTCAGAATTCCCATCACTAATCCTTGGAGAGGCGACCTCGCTCACAGTCGGAAAGCCTGTTTTTCTAGATATTTTTGAGCTATAAACCCTCCTGTCACTGAATAAATGTAAGGTAGAGAGGTTTAATGTCACACTGTGGAACATTCCAAGCAGAGCAATGACATATCCATGTCATACTGCTGAATTTTCCAGCCCAAATATGAATTTCTCCATGGAAACAAGCAAGTGACGAACCCCCTACTGGAGAGTTCTCAATTAACAGACAGTTCAGTGCTTATGGGCGCCGCACACTGTGTTATAATACAGTCACAGAGGATTAACCACTCTCCCCCGACCGAACGCAGAAACACAAGAAACAAAACACAACTCCAGGTCTGTTTTTGAGGAGGTAACAACAGTATAGCATGGCTTAAACCTCACAAGAATCAGTTTTGTGTAATTTTGTGTTAAATTTCAAAAGGTCGGAGAGCTTAAAGGTGCACTGTGTAACTTTTCTGATCCAGTGTTTCTGGTGAATCTTGTATTTATTCATTTACAGGTGTATGTATTGCTCAAAACTACAGCAAAGACATGTATTCCACTTCTCCACAGATCTGACCTGTAACTTGGCCTGGTGATATGGCCTGCTTGTTTCTATGGAGATAAATAGTAAATGGTCACGTTTTTATACATTTTTCCTCTTTCGAGGCTTTACAACAAGGAACCAGTCACTCATTCACACTCGCATTCATATACCAGTGTACGCCGACACTGAGGGTGAGGTGGGTGTTAACTCCTGAAGACCTAAGGGCAATTTTTTTCTCCTTGCCTGGATTTTTTTCTTAATTTTGCTTTTAAAACTGCCCCTTTTACCCTGTAATGAAGTGATTCTTCATCCAAACTGTTATTTCACAATCTGCTGCTGTAGTTGTGTCATGTGGCTGTAATAAAAGCTACAGGACCAGAAATAGAGATGAAAAAAACAAACAAAATTCACACTCTTTTATACAAAACACACAGCAAACATGTATAAACAACGTTTTCGACATAAAAATGCTTAATTTAGGATCTTAGCTACAAAAATGCAAAATCTCAAGTCTGTAAGTAAACTAAAAATCTCCTTATTGCCCTAAAAACAAAAAAAGTGCAATCGCCCCATTACTTTCCTGGTCCAGTCCTGGAAACAGCTCCTGTCAGGTCCAGGGCCAGAGCCGCATCACTTCTGCATTTCCCTGGTGTTTATTACATTTGTATTTGTTCATTTTGAGTGAAATAAACCTTTCAAATAAAAATAGCAAGGGACACCAAGATGCATAATTTGCCATTTATTTGAGAATAAACTCCACTTTGAGCGTCTTTTTGATTGTTTTAAACACACACGCTCGAGAGGAGTCGACCATCTTGACTCACTTCACTCTTTGGTAAAGTTTTGGCCGATCAAAATGGACGTTGTTGTAGGTCTTCGAGTGTTTAAGTGTCTTGCCCAGCAGCACAACAACAGCATTCATCTGTGGGGAGCTGGAATCGCACGGCCAACTTTCGGATCAGTGGACAAACGCACTACGAGCTGAGCTACTGCCGCACACAGTGTTAAATTAAAT
>CM068361.1:33058887-33086387 GCA_034769755.1 Odontamblyopus lacepedii
CGTAAATAATTTCCCGCTTGATCCTCTTTACTTGGTCCCGCGGTCACTTCTGTTGTGGCTTTGTTTGGTTTGTTGTGGCTTTTTGTTGCGTTGTGGCATTCGGTTTCCGTATTATTCGCACAGGATAAATACAACCTGGACACGTCTGGTCATTTGCAAATTACCGCCCGACCTCTGTTACTTGCAGCACATTCGCACGGGATAAGAAAAGTCTGTAAATGACTCTTTTACTGACACTGACACAAAGACTGAAAGAGAAAAGAACGCTTTTTTTTGGTGTGTTCTGGCTTATTTTGGTGTGTTGTGAGTTTTTGTTGTGTTCTGGCTTATTTTGGTGTGTTGTGAGTTTTTGGTGTGTTGTGGCAATTGAATTTATGTTGTGGCGTTTGTATTTGTTGTGAGTCCTCCCAGGTCGGAGAATAGAATCTCACGGTTGTGGCTTTTTTTGGTTTGTTGTGTATTTTTTGTTTTTTTTTGTTTTGTTTTTTGGTTTATTGTGGCTTTTTTGGTGTGCTGTGCCTTTTTTGGTTTATTGTGGCTTTTTTGGTGTGTTGTCTCTTTCTTTTTGGTTTGTTGCAGCGTTTTTGGTTTGTTGTGGCTTCTTTTCATGTTTTGTGGCTTTTTTGGTCTGTTGTGGCTTTTTCTTGGTGTGTTGTGGCTTTTTTGGTTTTTTTTTTTTTTTTGGTTTGTTGTGTCTTTTTTGGTGTGTTTTGTTTTGGGTTTTTTTTGGGTCTGTTGTGACTTTTTTGGTTTGTTGTCTTTTTTTTGGGTTTGTTGTGTCTTTTTTTGTGTGTTGCCTCTTTTGGGTTTGTTGCGACTTTTTTGGTTTGTTGTGGCTTCTTTTCATGTTTTGTGGCATTTTTGGTCTGTTGTGGCTTTTTCTTGGTTTGTTGTGTCTTTTTGGGGTGTTGTGGCCTTTTTTGGTGTATTGTGTCTTTTTTTTTGGTTTGTTGCAACTTTTTTTGATTTGGTGTTGCTTCTTATGGTTTGTTGTGTATTTTTTTTTTTTTTTTATTGTGGCTTTTTTGGTTTGTTGTCTTTTTTTTGGTTTGTTGTGGCTTTTTTGGTGTGCTGTGCCTTTTTTGGTTTGTTGTGTCTTTTTTGGTTTGTTGTCTTTTTTTTGGTTTGTTGTGGCTTTTTTGGTGTGCTGTGCCTTTTTTGGTTTGTTGTGTCTTTTTTGGTTTGTTGTGTCTTTTTTGGTGTGTTGTCTCTTTCTTTTTGGTTTGTTTCAACTTTTTTGGTCTGTTGTGGCTTTTTCTTGGTGTGTTGTGGCTTTTTTTGGTGTGTTTTGTTTTGGGGTTTTTTGGGTCTGTTGTGACTTTTTTGGTTTGTCGTCTGTTTTTGGTTTGTTGTGTCTTGTTTGGTGTGTTGCCTCTTTTGGGTTTGTTGCAACTTTTTTGGTTTGTTGTGGCTTCTTTTCATGTTTTGTGGCGTTTTTGGTCTGTTGTGGCTTTTTCTTGGTTTGTTGTGTCTTTTTGGTGTGTTGTGGCCTTTTTTGGTGTATTGTGTCTTTTTTTTTTTTGGTTTGTTGCAACTTTTTTTGATTTGGTGTTGCTTCTTATGGTTTGTTGTGTCTTTTTGGTGTGTTGCGACTTTTTTTGGTGTGTTGTGTCATTTTCTTTTGTTTGTTGTGTCTTTTTTTGATGTGTTGCGTCATTTCCGTTTGTGTTCTGGCGTTTGTATTTGTTGTGAACCCTCCAGGGTCAGAAAATAAAGTCTTGCGGTCTCTTCCGTTGTGGCTTTTTTTTGGTTTTGCGGCGTTTGCATTTGTTGTGAGCCCTCCCAGCTTCCGTAGAATAGAGCTTAAGACAGTAAAAATCGTCTACAGCACCGTTCGGCATCGTCAACATCTCAGGAAAAGTCGCCGGTTTACCTCCAGCTTGTCCCGGCGGCTCCACATTCAGGTCCTCCACCTTTTCCCCTCCGTCGCTCACTGTCGGTGTAGAGAAGTGTAATGAGAAAAGCGCCGCGCTGGCCTTTCCGCATTTACATCTGTTGTCTTCTCTAATTGTTCTGATCTAATTCGAGCAGCGTTTGGCCGGTGACGGACGCGTTTCTCAAACTGTTATGACTTTGGCTATTTGGCGATGGACTTTTCAGGCATTTTCGCTTAATTAGGCCGCGCTAAATGTTAACAGACAAAGCCTGGGCGAGCAAGTCATTTCCCATTCTGATTTACACACCGCCAAAGCAGATGGTGCTGTATTAGACATGAGAGAGGGATGGACGGAGGGAGGGAGGGAAAGAGAGAATATATAGAGAGAGAGAGGGAGAGGAGGGAAAGAGAGGGGTGGTAGCAACTGAGAGAGAGTGATACAGAGAGAGAGAGGCGTAGAGAGAGAAGAGAGAATCAAAGCAAGAGCGAGAGAAAGAGAGAGAATAAATAGAGAGAGAGAGAGGAGGGAAAGAGAGAGATAGAGGGAGGAGAGCAACTGAAAGATAGTGATACAGAGAGAGATATAGAGAGTGAGGGAGAGAGAGGGGAGAGAATGAAAGAGAAGGAGAGAGGGAGAGAATTAAAAAGAAGAAGAGAGGGGGAGGGAAAGGAAAAGAGAAAGAGAGAGAGGAGAGACTGAAACAGGAGGAGATGGAGAGAGGGGAGAGAATGAAAGAGAAGGAGAGAGAGGAGAGAGAATGAAAGAGATGGAGAGAGAGAGGGAAGAGAATGAAAGAGAAGAAGAGAGGGAGGAGAGAATGAAAGAGATGGAGAGAGAGGAGAGAGAATGAAAGAGATGGAGAGAGAGAGGGAAGAGAATGAAAGAGAAGAAGAGAGGGAGGAGAGAATGAAAGAGAAGGAGAGAGAGAGGAGAGAATGAAAGAGAAGGAGAGAGAGAGAGAGAATGAAACAGGAGATGGAGAAGGAGAGAGGGGAGAGAATGAAAGAAAAGGAGATAGAGAAGGAGAGAGAGGAGAGAATGAAAGAGAAGGCGATGAAGAAGGAAAGAGAGAGGGGAGAGAATAAAGAGAGAGAGTAACAGAAAGAGAGGGAGAGAGAGAGGGAGGGTGGTAGCAATGGAGAGGGTTAGTGATAGAGAGGGAGGGAGAGAGGGAATGGAAAGGGGAGCGATGGCAATAGAGAAAAAGACGAGGGAAAGAGAGAGAAAACGGAGGATAGCAATTGACAGATAGTGAAAGAGAGAGAGAGAAAGAGACACTGAGAGAAAGGGAAGGGAATGAAAGTGAGTGCAGGCGAGAGAAAGACAGGGAGAGAATGAAAGCGAGAGTGAGCAAAAAAGAGAGAGGAAGAGAGAGAGAGGGGAGATAATGGAAGTAAGAAAAAGTGAGAGTGAGGGAGGAGAGAGAAAGAAGAAAACAAAATCGAGAAAGAGGGGTAGTGATTGAGAGAGGGAGAGAGAGGGGAAAGAATTAAAAAAGAGAGAAAGGGAACGGAGAGGGAGATATAGCCATAGTGAGAGAGAGGGAGAAGGAGGAGAGAAATTGAGAGATATTGATAGAGAAAGAGAGAGAGACATGGAGAGAGAGGAAAGAATGAAAGAGAGGGAGATGGAAAGAGAGGAGAGAAAGAAAGCAAGAGAGAGCAAGAGAGACCGGGAGAGAAAGGAGGAAGAGTGAAAGCGAGAGAGAACTTAAAAAAGAGAGGGTGATAGAGAGAGATCCAGAGAGAGAGGGAGAAAGAGAGTAGAAAACGAAAGCGAGAAAGAGCGAGAGAAAGAGAAGGAGCGAGAGACGGGTTAGCGATAGAGAGAGACCGATTGTGATAGAAAAAGAAAGAAAGAAAGAGAGGGTAGAGAACGAAAGCAAGAGAGAGTGAGAGAAAGAGAGGGAGACAGGAGAGAGAGAGAGTGAGAGAAAGCAGAAGAGACAGGGGAGAGAAAGAGAGGGGGAAAAAGAGAGGGAGGGGGTAGCGCTTGAGAGAGAGAATCAGAGAGAGAGGGAGAGAGAAAGAAAGAGAGGGGAGAGAATAAAAGAGATCGTGAGAGAGGGAGAGCAGGGGGCGAAAGAAAGATAGAGGTGGGATGGAGGGGGAGATGGATGGAGAGAGGAGAGCGAGGGGAAAGCATGAAAAAGAAAGGGCGGTAACGACGGAGAGACAGCGAGAAGAGAGAATGAAAGTGAGAGAAAACCATCGAGAGAGAGAGAGAGGAAAAGAGAGAGGAAGAGAAAAAGGGAGATGAAGGGAGAGAGTGATGGAGATAAAGACCGATAAAAGAGTGGCAGTGCAAAAACAAAAATAAAGGATAGTGAAAATGAGTTTGGAAGCTCGCGGTGATGAATTGGGTTTAACTCTCTTGGATGTATTGACTCATTATGTCTGGATAATTAAATTTGTGACGGATCTGAATATGTTGCGCTGCTACAGGCTCAGCGGGCAGAGACGTCGGGCTGTAACAGAGAACTCACGGGTCCAAAAAACGCTCCAGACTATTACATCTGTTGTTGTGTCCTTTGGCAAGACACTCGACCTGCCTTGGCCACGTGCATGTGGTAAATTACTTATATTATGCACATTTTCCTCATCAAAAAACAAACATACCATACAAGAGTCGTGTTCTGTTTCACTCACACGTCTGAGCACCCCTTTATTATTAGTCTGTCTACATCTCCAAAGCTCAGCACACTCAGTTCCACCTTGTGATGTCACGAAGCGTTCATTTTCAAGTGAACGGCTCCTTTTACTTTGAGTTCAGTAGAGATTGGCAATTTCAGGGCTGAAATCACCCAAAGGATTCTCGTGAAAGCCCCAGTAACTCCTTCCAAAATCCTTCAAATCTGCGAGGAACCTTTTCCCATTCAGACGATGTAATATTTCAATTTGAATTGCGCTGTTGCTATAACGACAGGGGACCGTTGCCGTGCTAAACCCGCCAAATCAGGAAAGAATCTTCCAGTGTACGATTTCCAATAAGGAGATAAAGGTTTTGTGTTGAATTTTCCAGAGATTTCACATTTGGACGTTTACATTTACGTACAGCTGGGACCCCCATCCAGATTTACATCCCCGCGAGCGCTCTGAGGTCCAAGGGCCAGTTCCAGCTCGTGGGACCTAAGATGAGACTTAAAACTAGGGGGCAGGACCTTCTCTGACCCCTCTGGAGTGTTTTAAGTTATGTCTTAGGACCCATTTTTATTCTCTGGCTTTTAACACTGCGTGAGACTGTGTGTGGTTTAGGGATGTGATTTTTTTTGGAAAAAACGCTATTCGAAAATCAAGAATCTAAGTCCCATAAGTGAGATATGGCTAAAACGGCATTTGAAATTACGATTCCATATTACTATTCAATATTCGAACGTATAATGAATATTCAGCTATTCAAAAATCATGTCTCATCCCTACGCTGGTAATTTCTGGTGTCTTTTTATTTAATTTTATTTATTTTTAAATTATTTTCATCTTTATGCATTTTAACACTTTTTATTTATTATTTGTATTTATGATTTACTGTCTTTTATTGTATTCATTTGTCTGTGCAGCACTTTGGAAACTGTCATGTTTATAAAATGTGCTATAAGGGTCAATGACGTATAAGGATTTTCAACAGGCAAATTTAAAATATAAAAAATATTAGTTTCTATTAAAGTTTTTCAAATATTTAGTGTCAGGTGCATAAATCTGTGTTTAACATTTATATTAAGCATGGCTAGTGTAAAAATTTGAAGTGAAGTGAAATTTGAACATTTTTTAACTGAGGAAATTGCAGTTGTTCAGCGTCATGTCATTGACCCACATACATAGAAAGGATTGGATTTGATCTTTGTCACAAGACATTCAAAAATGCATTTTCCAACATAGACTGGACATAGATAACACTTTAGCTGGTGCGTTCCTAATAGGAAATGAACACGGGAGCACTTCCGGCTCCATCGACTCTGGCTCTAATTGACTTCATATAGAAAAATTGTCACCCCTTTCTCTGTAACTGCTCCAGTGAACCTTGGTTTAAAAAAAAAAAAGAAAAAAGTTTGTATTTTACTATTTTGTCAATAATAGCGGCACCAAATTCGCTCTTATAACTGCTAGCCTCGGTGAGCTTCATTTGACTGGAGCCGTACACTACAGGCGACGTCACACTCCCTTAGTCCACTCCTTTACGCAGTTTTTGCTTTCAAGAACAACACTTGCACATTTCTGTTGAGTTACAAAAAATACCATCTGATTATGAGTCATTCCTGCCATTTATTTTTGCCAATCTCCAATTCCCCCTTGATAATAACCATGTTTTAAGCTTCCATAGTCTCCTAACCATGTAAATTCCAGGCTTTTCTTCTCTTGTTTGTGTTCCTTCGCAGAGGGCAGGGTGATAGAGTGGACCCATTGGCCTAAACAACAGTTGGAGTTCACTTTAATGTCGGAAAACAGCAACAAAGGAGGTGCCATGTTCACTTTGGGGCCAGAGTAGAAAGGTGGCAGACTGAAGCTATTAGAAAAGCCTGTGTGATCCTTCCCTTTGGGCTTCTATGGGTTTGTTTTGCAGTTGTTTTTTATTTTGTTGAAAGCCATTCTCTCCTAATTATCGAGTCAACAGTGGAACTCTCAGCCAACAGCAAACTTCCGATGGGGCCTTTGTTTTTCTGATGTTTGTGGAATCAGATGTTTTGATGGATGGTGTGAAATGCATTCAGAAGTGGTAAGATTTGGAGGAAACGCTTTAAGGAGCTATAGCGCTTGTGTCTCCTCTATCATTTTAATCTATAACAAATGCGGATCATTATGTTATAGTTTAGACACTGTAAATCACAATATTCATCTAAAATGACTCGATTATGTAACTTTTTTGGGGGGGGTCTGGCATTCAACTTTTCTATCTACCATGGAGACAAACAGGTAATGCCACCAGGCCGTTATAGGTCAGATGCAGGTTTTTCAATAAATATTTTCGAGCAATAAAAGCAGAGATAACTGAAGAAATATTGGATAGATATGTCTAATGCCGTACTGTAGAACATTCCTCGCAACCTGAACCCAAAAGAAACAAATGTACGTTGACTTCTGCGTTAGAAAACGGACATCGTCCACAGCAAGAAGCCGTGCAGTTATCGAAAGCTGCACATCACGCTAGCGGATTTTGTTCGCTTGTACCAAAACGACTACACGACGCTTCCGAATCCTACGCGTATCACGAAAGGCTTTGTTCACGCTTACGTCACAAACCAAGGAGACGTTTGAAAACATGCGATGACGACTTCTGCCGGGCTCTGTTTGCCTTAGTAAGTTTGACAAAATATAGGAAAAATGAGAAAATGTCCCAGTTTTCTTCCTCTACGTGTCGTTGTAGCGTTCCGTTATGTTCGGCGAATCAACAGTTCCAAGCATACCTCAGTTTGTATCATTTCCCTGCTGACGCACAACTCCGAGCGCACTGGGTACATGCGATAAGAAGAGGCGAGGGCGACGAATTCAAGACGATTCCAAACAGCACATACGTTTGCAGTCTTCATTTTACCAACGATCAGATTTATTTCAGTGGATTTGATCAAAGTCGGAGGAGCCCAGTGTCGAGAACTACGCCGGAAGTCGTCGTCACGTGTTTCCAGACGTTTCATGTGTTTTATTTGGTCAGTGTTTAACTCATTATAGTCTACATACAATATATTCAGTCTGATGTCCATAAAATAAAACATATTCAGTCTGTAGAATAATCAAATCAAACATTAAGTCATTGACCAGGTATAAGCAGAAGTTGAAGCTTATTGTGCCGACCCTAATCTCCAACTACAGCACGTTAATGGACATTCATCTATAAAATTAATACGACATTAACACAACATTTTACTGCATCATAATAACATCTTCCTTTGTGACGTAAACGAAAATAAAATTGTAGAACAAAGTAAGTACACAGCAGTGGCAGTGAAAATGGGAATTGGTCACAAAATGGCGTCTTGAACTAAGCGATTACAGTTGACTCAACCATGCACGAAACACTTGAAATAGAACTTCGAGAGGGGAAATGAGAAGTGGAAACATGGTTAAAAGCTCTATAAAGTCGATTTTGGAGAACAGGTCAGCATCTGCTTATAAAGTGCTTTACTGTCCGATAATCAGGAAGTGCGCCATTAGAATGCACGTGTGTTATTATCACTGTGACGGCAAAGCTCCTTTCTGGCCTCAAGCTTTAAGTACTAAACTGCTAGATAATAACTGCTAGATAATCCGCTGGGGTTTAAAACTTTTCACACCAGGTTCCAAATCACAGAACAGCATTTGTGCCTTTTAAAAGCCCTGAAGCCACTCAAAACTAGTCAAGCAAGTCAACAAGGTCGAAGAAAGTTTCAGGTATAACTAAGCAAGATGCCCTCCCCTCAGGACAGCTTCTCAGATCAGTGCTTTTAGACTGAAAATGACTTCTGGAAGGCCATCGAGATTAGGAGAGCAAAGCTCCAGCTTTTACGATACAGAATTCAGTATCTGTCGATTCCTGATACCAGAGCGGAGACTGAAAACAGCACGAATGAATGAGAGATTAACAACTGAAATAAACTCAACATGATCAAAGGTTCACTGTGTAACGTTTTGGCTTCGGGGTGTTTTGCTTGGAAACAGCCTTATATTTATTCAGTGACATTATTTTATCGTTCAAAAATGCAAACAGGCGTTCTGACTGTGAGCAGGGTCGCCTCTCCACAGATCTGACCTGTAACTTGGTCTGGTTTGGTCTCCGTGAAGATAGAAAGGTTCAATACTCTGCAGCGTGCATTAAAACTGCCTTGAAACTGCATAAAACTCTGTGCTTTAGGGTTGGGCAGTATCCAAATTTTGATACTGTTAAACCACCTCAGCATTTTCCTGGGGTATACAGTGTTACAGTGACTGATTAAGAATTATTTTGTAGCATTCAGAAACAGAATAGCAGCATTATATTTGAAGATGAGGCACAAGATCTGATCAAACCAAACTTTGCAGCGCGTTAGATCGCATCAGCATCAGCGCACAAGGTGTTTTTTTCAGTGTTTATACTGTATGCAAATGCAAATAATGTATGCAAATATGCAGCTTTAAGTTTCATTTCTGTAAAACGTAAACAAATGTGCCAAAGCTGCATTAAACACATTATTACTCAAAGTATCTAATGAGCAGAGTACCGAAAATGTAGAGCGGTGGTGGAGAGGACCAATCACAGCCCTTATTGTCTGCGTCATTTTGGCAAAAGTTTTGGAGGTGCACGGCGGTAGAGGTGGATGCTGTGCGTACGGGGGTCTGCGTCGACGCAATCACGTCTGGACGCAGAACCATAAATTGGACTTTACCGTCTCCCCTGTGAAAGTCTGACTTCGCCCTCGAGCGGGAACTTTCTCCTCTTCAGCGCCTCGTCCCCTCTCGACTCTTGATGTTCAATAAAACGTCTCCATCGCAAACTTTTCGTCTCAACATCACACACGAAGAGTCACTTTTTTTTTTTTCTTCTTACTCGCTGCGTGTTTAGAGAAAGTCTGCGCTGCGGTTCTAGGTCCTTATGCAGATTTTTCTTTAATGACGGTAAAGAAACTGATACCGCTGCTACTTTTTGATACTGCGGGATACGGTATTACCGCCCAACCCTAGCGTACTTTAAAACTGCATAACGCACGGCTCATTGTTGTTTAATGTTTACATAAAATATAACACAATTTAGACACATTAGCAGCAAATGCCACTTGGTTTTCCCACAAGATGCTCAAAGCTGTTCATGAATCCTTGTTTATTCAGTCACATTATTTGACTGAGGCTTGTAGTCAGCGCCGATCCATGCAACCTACATAAGCAGAGCTGCTCCATGTAATTTATCTCCATGACTTGTCTAATGTATGCGCGTTTGTGTTGCCATCACGGGATGAAATACGGCTTAAACATTCAACACGAGATCATTTGCATGGTGCGTGTGCCAATGGGTGCGCCCTGTATCGATCTCGTGATAACATTAACGCCACAAAGAACAAAGCAAGGGGAATTTATGTATCTGAAGTGAAAGTGTAGAAGAAGAAAGCAGCCCATGTTTGTGTAATGAGAATGTAACCGCACCGCGAATCTGTCACAGACTTTAGCGACCTACTTTGGCTGCTTTTGTCTTACGTAACGCAGAACTAGGGACAGTATTTGCATATCAGGGAGCGCTGTCGACTTCTGAGGAAACGCAGTCTGTTTAAACCAATCCGTGGACGATAAATACGAGATGGTCGCTTGTATTTGAGAGAAGCCGTCAAAATGTGTCGTCAAATTTATGTTAAAGGTTCTGTATTGAATTTTTCCAAAGTATCTGAGCAACATTTGCAAGGCCTCAGTACATAGTAGTATATGTATTGTATGAGCAGATCTTGAGGCCAAAGTAAGTCTCCTTTTAATTGGAAATCGTTTTATTGTCAGTGTTCTAGTTGTCGTTAGTGTTTCTGCGATAAAACACTGAGTTGATTCATTACGAGGGAGCATGACGATGTTCCCTCAACCCTATGTTCTCTTATTTGTAAGTTTTCTGTTTTTTCTTTCCAAAATTCAGCGCTCTGTTCCCACATTTCCATCAGTTTGCATCAGATTTTATCAATTACACCCAACCTATTCTCCAGTACCAGTTGACTACAGATGTAATGTGGATTTTAGTGAAATCTGGGAACGTCGGGCCTTGGAAACACACCCTTCCAACACGGCTACACCAACATAGGGTTGAGTGATGAACCCTTAGACTGGAATTAAACTCACCTCCATGAGTTAGCGCAATTTAGACACAGCACTCATTGCCTTTCTAGGATTCTTTGCTGAACAGTATGCATTCAAACTATCTAAATAAGCAAAATGTTTCACTATTTATTCAGTTCACTTAGCCCCTGAAGACCTAAGGGCAATTTTAGTACATTTCTCCTCGCCTGGATTTTTTTCTTAATTTTGCTTTTAAAACTGCCCCTTTTACCCTATAATGAAGTGTTATACATCCTTTTTTCAGTACAGCCTGTTATTTCACAATCTGCTGCTGTAGTTGTGTCATGAGGCTGTGATAAAAGCTACAGGACCAGAAATAGAGATGAAAAAAAAAAAATATATAAAATAAAATTCACACTCTTTTACACAAAACACACAGCAAACGTACAACAACTTTTTGTTATAAAATGCTTAATTTAGGGCCTTAGCTACAAAAATGCAAAATATCAAGTAGTCTGTAAGTAAATTAAAAATCTCCTTATTGCTCTAAAAACAAAAAAAGTGCAATCGCTCCATTACTTTTCTGGTGCCAGTCATGGAAACAGCTCCTGTAAAGTCCAGGGCCAGAGCCACAGCACTTCTGCATTTCCAGGGCTTTTATTACATTTGTATTTGTTCATTTTGAGTGAAATAAACCTTTCAAATAAAAATAGAAAGGGATGTGCAATTACACACATCAAGATGTGTAATTTGCCATTTATGTGAGAATTAACTCCACTTAGAGCGTCTTTTTCACTCGTTATAAACACACACAGTCAGAGGAGTCGACCATCTTGACTCACTTCACTCTTTGGCAAAGTTTGGCTCGATCAAAATGGACGGAGCGCATGAGTCTGGCTGAAAACAACAAACAAACTATTGGACACTCACGTCATCACACAGCGTGAGTGTGACGTAGGATAAAGCCGCAGAAATGTACGGAAACCTCTATGTCTGCACTTTCAGAGGGGAAAAGGAAGTTTCTGTCTTTTACGGTTAGAAAGTTCTGCGCGGTTTTATAAAACATATTCCTCGTTATCGTACATAATAACGTAGGTCTTCGGGGGTTAAACCTAGAGAGGCTTCTGGTACTTTTCAACCTTTTATGCGCCAGGAACAGGTAATCTGTAACTTAGGGCTGAGGGGACACAGGGCAGACCCCAGTGAGGGATGCTCAGAATGTATGAGGTAATTAAGGAATAACTTTGGACCACCGGGGCTGTTTAAAATGGATTACTTCTGGTTTTTTGCGTTTTTAAGAGAGTAAAAATCAGGTACGGCATTCAAATTTTCTGCTACAACAAACCATTTTAAGTGTGTAATTTCTTTTCCTTTGGAGAGCCGTTATGCAAATGTGGTATCTTGTTATGGACCGAACACAAAGTTAAGCATGTAAAAAGAGCGTAGTGAAATCATAATACATTTCCTTAAAGCAGCACTGTGTATCTTTCAGGAGGCGGCACATCACCTTCATGATTCCAATAGGAAGTTAAAGCCATAATGCAGAACACTCTTCACAGAGATTGATCTGTTTTATGCCATAATGCGGATGTTGTTCCCGCACTGGAGAAATACGTTTGTGTTTTGAGTTGATCTGTTTTGTCTGCTCAGAGCTGCCTTCGCCGACAGATTGTTCCAGACATTTCAGCAGTTCAGTCACTTGCCAGAATGCTTGAACCAGGGGTCTCCAATCTGTATCTCAGGAGCTACCCACAGCTCTCCGCTTCCTTCCAAGCAGCTCACCAAGGGATTTCTGAATTATGCATATTGCGCTTAATGGCTCAAGTTTGATGAACCATTCTGCCCCACAAAGGCAAGAACCGTAACTCGCCAGAGTGTGAAAGTTTTTGTTTTTTTTCTCAGACAAAAGTATAATTGGTAGGGCTCCCAAAATTTGACAGCCAGTTGCTATAATGAAGACATATTTGTAAGAGAAAAATATTGAACTCAAAATGGACTTTTGACCCTTATTTGGCGGTTACTGTAACTGCAAAAGACAGTAACAGTTATTGGAGTCGTGCAAAGGCAAAAGGCAGTAAATGACACAGTTTCTGCCTTTTGCTTTTGCACGACTCCTCATTTTTAACATATGATACAAAGGCAGCGGACAGAAACTGCCAAAAAAAAGTCAAAGGTCCATTTTGAGCTCAATATTTTTCACAATATTTATTGACATGATAAAGGAGGTCTGAAATACCCCCGAAAATGACATCAACTCATTTCTGACCATTTCAAAGCCTAACTTTGTGCACTAATAAATGGTTCAAGGTTTATGTTTTATAGGTATCTAACGGTTGCAATTTGAGGGCGTTGCTATGCTTAATTTTTTGCAACCTCTAAAATGAGCAGCTTTTTGGCATTTTCTTTTTGTAAAGGTAGCTCATCAGAAGAAATAGGCTGGAGAGCCCTGGTTTAAACCCTGTAAACTGTCAGCTGGCCCCATGCAAAGACCTGTCTTATAAGATGTTAACTCACTCTGGAAACTCATATGAGGCACTTTAAATTGTTTTGCACTTGGAATTCACACTAAAATATATTAATCGCTTATCACTTGTTTATAGACATTTTTGAGATCCAGCTAACTTTAAGGTAAGTTTATTTGTACAGCACAATTCGTACACAAAGTAATTCAAAGTGCTTTACAAAATAAGAAATACATTAAAATCAATGCAAACAAATCAAAACATAAATATTCATCATAAAATTAAAAAAGAGACATTAAAAGAGAGAGAAGAGTGCAGAATGAAAACCTTTCAGTAATAAGCTGTCTTATGCATATATTATTGTTTTAAGCTACTCTACATTGTTTTATGGAGCTCTGCATTTACTTTGTTCATTTAAATGGGAAAACATGATTATAATATACATCTATGTTTTGTATGTTGCAGTTTTACAGTCAACTCTTCTCTTCCCAGAAAAACTGAGGCAGAATAGTGGAACATCACCCAAAGCAACAACATTTCCGTGATTTGTCCTTCATCCAGACAAGATAAGAGTCAGGTTTGTGGAGATGCAAGCCCGCCCCAGTGAGAAAGCATAGTTTTCTTTGTCCATAACGACTCTTTAAAGTCTTTTCGGCAAACAACTGAATCAAAACACGCGTCCCAATCGGCTCTTTGCACCTCAAATCCAATCCAATAATGACCAAATGTTTTCCTCTGTTCTCGCAGAATGATTTCTACTCACAAAGACGGTGAACGTGGGTGAATTGTTGTGCCCAAGGACACATTAAGTCAACACCTGCAAACGGGAATCGAACCAGATGGTAAATGTATCCGCGACTGAGCTATGACGGCTATTAATCACAGTCTGATTTTACTATCTCACAGTAAACATTAGGACGACGTTAGTCAAAGAAAATCAAACATACTCTTCATCATGGCAAAGCTATTAGTTCATTATGGTTTAAAGTAATAAATACATCATTTTTATAGAGAAACTGCCTCACTTAGATCTTAGAACACAGCTTTTCTATGACATATTTGACTTAACTTTTGCCCAACTGTCTCTTTCTAGTTTACTTTCCCTCTCCGCAGAGATGGCTACAGTGAACAGAGCTCCTTATTGTGTGATGGGTGAGGACAGTTCCAAATGCCCGTGCCTGTGTGTACGAGACACCCGGGCTTTAATTAAGAGGCTCAGATGCTGCGGAGCTGTCACCTCGGCGCTTTGCAGAAGAGAAAACAAATGAAGCCCTTTCTGTGTGAACTATTGACAAACAATATAAGACTCATGAATATGGAAATGAGAGCACCATGTGGTGGAAGGAAAGTGAATTACACCGGCTCAGGCCACTCGGATTTTAGGGGAATCAGGTTAGAGAATAGAAAAGATTGTTCCAGCAAATGAAAAGAGCTAAAGTGGTGTGTGTCATTCATCTAAACATCCCGCGCTGTTAATGATTCGTGTGACAGGAGTGTGCAAAGACCTTTAAAACATCAGCAAGTCTATTGACACATAAACAACTCAATTTACAACAAGACTCTTCAATTAAAGATGTGTATTATGCACAATCAATTTTGAATGATTTGGATTTCTACTATGTTATAACATTGTTCCCTCATCAGAAAACATCATCATCGAGCGATCTCTTCGGGGTCCCATGTTCTGACATGACAATTCTCCATAAATGCACAAAAACATGATACGAAACTGTGACTGTGACTTGACAAACGTGATGTAGGGTTGGGCGGTATCCAAATTTTGATACCGTTAAACCTTCTCAGTATTTTACCGGGGTATACGGTATTACTGTGACTAATTAAGAATTATTTTGTAGCTTGCACCTGTCCTTCAAAAACAGAAGAGCAGCTTTATATTTGAAGATGAGGCACAAGTTCTGATCAAACCAAACTTCACCAGTGCGTATCTCCCTCCATTTAATGATCTGGGACACGCCAAGACAAGAAAAGCGCAGAAGAGGCAGATTCTGGTATAAAAAGTAAAAGGCGACAGTCCACGGCGTGTGATATTTCCCACTGCAGCATGTTGTATCTGACAGACTCTCGGCACTCGGAGAAGTTACCGTCTCCTCCGTGAAAGTCTGACTTCGCCCTCGAGCGTGAACTTTCTCCTCTTCAGCGCCTCGTCCCCTCTTGACTCTCGGCGTTCAGTAAAACGTCTCCATCGCAAACTTTTCGGCTCAACATCACACACGAAGCGTCAGTCAGGTTTTTTTCTTCTTCCTCGCTGCGTGTGGATGGAAATCTCCGAGCGTAACGACGTTAGAAGAGGAGAGAGAGCGGAGGGGAGAAAGTCCTGCTGTGGTTTTAGGTCCTTATGCAGATTTTTTTAAACGACTGTAATGATACTGATACCATTGGTACTTTTTGATACCGCGGGAGACCGTATTACCGTATTACTGCCCCACCCTAGTGTGCATCTCCTGGAGTCTGAAATTAAACTTGATTAATTGATTTTTTGTGATTAGTATTTGTTTACATTGACCTTTTCTATAAACTTTCCAGAGTAGTTTCCAAACACAATACAGCGGAGGGGGGAAAGTCGGCGCTGTGTCCTGTGTCTGAAGCGACTGTGGTGGGATCTCTGGCCTGACGCAGGGTCGTAGCTCCGGCAACATTTACTGTTTCTCCCCTGTCATTCGGTCTGAAGCCAAAATGCTCCTAATATTATATCCCGTCCTTGTGCGCTGCAGATTAATGATGGTAATGAAACTAATACCTTTGCTACTTTTTTACGTTTATGGAATCAGTTTTAACTTTTTCACTGGTCTCATGGTTTGGAAGCATCTCTGCTAAAAACAAGAACTCCCTGAATCAGTTGGTTAAATGGGC
Source organism: Odontamblyopus lacepedii (assembly GCA_034769755.1). Taxonomy (NCBI): domain Eukaryota; kingdom Metazoa; phylum Chordata; class Actinopteri; order Gobiiformes; family Gobiidae; genus Odontamblyopus; species Odontamblyopus lacepedii. Next base: position 33,074,788 of record CM068361.1, read on the forward strand.
GAGTTTAAGGTGATGGTCCATCCTCAGAACAGCCTGGACTCACTGTACTCAGGACAGTTACAGCCGATGTCCCAGAATATTCTTCATGATACGCAACATCCTCTAAATTCAGAGTTTCAGCTGCTTCCCTCTGGTCAGAGGTTTTCAGTTCCAAGATCAAGAACAAATCGCTTTAAAATGAGTTTCGTTCCAGCTGCTATTGCATTTATGAATAAAGTGTAATTTATTTATTTATCATGTTTTTGATATAGTTTGTATGTATTGCAATTTTTAGCTCAGTCAGATGAATTCTTTTATTTATGGAACAACCGCTCTGCACTGAAGAACTGCAACACTTTATTTATATTTATATTTGTGTTTTTATTGGTGTTTATTGTGCAGAATGTGGATGAATGAAATGTGGGACCAGCCTCTCAAATCTGCAAAGCAAATTTACCTACGGGTACAAATAAAGCGACCAAACCTAACCTAACCTAACCTAACCTAACCTAACTTTTTGATAAATCGGGAAACTGTATCAGTGTATCACCGCCCAACCCTACTGCAGATGTGTCCTCCTCCGTTCCCTCCTCTTCTCCTTTTCATCTTCTCTTCCTCTCTTCTTCCTCTTCCTCTTTCTCCTCCTTTCCTCTTCTCCTCCTCTCCTCCTCCATCTCCTCTTACTCTCTTCCTCCACTTCCTCTCCTATTCGCCTGCTCCTCTCCTCCACCTTTTCCTCCTTTCCGCTTCTCCACCTGTCCTCCCTCCTCTCCTCATTCTCTCCCTCTATGCTCCTCCTCTTCCTCTCCTCCTCTCCTTCCTCTTCTCCTCCTCCTCTTCTAGTCTAGTGAAGGTGCATGTACGGAAGATAATTTATTCCATTAGATTTTGATTTTTAAATACCCCTGAATTTCTCATTTTTGGGAATTTTTAACTCTGAACAAAGATATTATTATTTTTATTCTGAATTTGAGATGCTGCAATTTTAAGTATACCTTTTCACTATGTTTCAAATTCAAAATAAAAATGTCACCTTTTAAATATTCTGCACAGAAACTTATAAAACAACTTCAGCTGCAGTAAAATAAATCCAAAATGAGAGGGGAAAAAAAAAAGCTCTTTGTGGTTAGACCCTTTGATTGACTGAATGTTGGGCCCCATCCACTGTGTCACCGATCAATAAGAAAAATGTCCCCTACATAATTAACTCACTTTAATATTTAATGACTCATTTGTCTTGAAATGAACTTGGCCAGGACTGATAAAATAGAAAAAATAATGAACAAAACCAATCTATTGCTCAGCTGATGTAAGGCAATTGAGTTTGGACCTCATCAGCTCGGGCCCCCTGCATCGTTCACTCATTTTAATAGTCGTGCGTCTTGAAAATAACTTTATAATTTATGCCAGAAACTTTTAGAGTGAGTCCAGCCAGCTCAAACAATAGTATCAATATTATAGCTATTAAACTTAGACCAAACAGACCTTTCCCATCTTTTGGTAGTCACATACTTATTTAAAGTCCCCGTACCCACTAATTCCCGTGTGTGTGGCAAAACGTGTCATGCCTCATTGTATAATTAGCTCTTGAGGTCAAAATTAGTCTGCTGCATTTAATTATAAAGGATTTTAATGCCCAATAATCAGGAAGTGCCTCACGGTGAGTAATTAAGATGCTTGAATAACTTTGGCGAATGGTTTAAAATGAACTACTTTTGTTTTTTCATGTTTTTAAGATGGTTAAAAACAATTACAGTGCATTTAAATGTCTAATATTACGCAAAATGGACTCTTGTGAGGTTTAAATCATGTTATAATGCCTCAAGAACAGACCTGGAGCTGTGTTTTGTTTCATTCACACGTTTGAGTAACACTTTATTCTTAGTCTGTCGAAAAACAGTTTAGTTTATTTGATTTATTTGACAGGGACAATGTACAAGAACATTAATCACAAGAAATGAAAAGATGCTTTGGACCAGACTTTTAGCACTTTAGAGCTAATTTCCATCTGCAGTCCCTGAGACAAACAACATTACAGACAGTGTTTGTAACAAGTAAGGCCAATAAGTAAAGCAAATGCCAGTTTGCTATTTGCTTCACACTGAAGAAGCTGAACACCACTTTCTAACCCATCTTACAACATCGCCAAAAGACTCAATTGTCGACTCCAGCGGCGGCGAGAGGCGAGTACCAACAAGTGAGGATCGACTACTGACTGTGCAGAAGAAGAGAAACTGAAAGTTGTTGAAAGAAAATGGTTCGGGAATGTAGTTTTTAGCGTTTTTCAAAAAAATATAATTCACTTATAAATAAATGGGACTAGAAACGACATCAGCGTCTTTTGGGCTTTCACATGCGCAGTGGGAAAGTTAAGTGTAAGGCTGATTATAAAGTTGTTTTCTAACGTTTCCAGACACTAATGAGTGAACCAGGCAGAGCGTTTTGTTTGTTAGACTCGTGGCTGTTGTAAGATGGGTTAAAGTGGTGTTAAGCTTCTTCAGTGTGAAGCAAATTGGCGTTTAACGTGGAAGTTCAGAACTTGCCCCCATCACTGCACTAGTTTGTTGCCTTGACAGACTCACGCCACCTCTGTGCAGTTTTTTTGGCTTCTGACAGTATTCGACCACCTCTAGCAACGGACTTTAGCTTCAAACGTGCCTTTAATTAGAAGCCGATTCAACTTGGATCTCAACAAGTCACCATCAAACTCTGTGACTGTGCAGCTCCGTTCTTCCTTATCTCTCCTCTGTTCGTTCACTATATAAGCGCCCGCAGACCAACACTCCAGCGTCCGAGCATTGATTTACCAGCTTTGTGCAGGATAAGCGGCCGTGCGCAGCCATATTCTCCTTTTTTACAGCCGTTGTCACCGCCCCGTGTCCACTACTTCACTCCCGAAGTATCCGGCGTATTGACCCCAGAGGCGCCGCGATACTTGATACTCCATCGATATTTACAATTCTATTACATCTCTCCGTTTGGATTTACTTCATGTTAACGTGGCTGTTTTATTCCCAATACAAGCACATTAGTTTGGTTTGCCGGCTGCAGATTCATTGCTATGGTTTTTCTATTAGCGCAGTAATCTAAATGCAAATTCTAACTGTCCCTTTTTCGGGCAGGATGATGCTTGTGGCGCAGCGTGGACACTTGGATTGAGATGCCGGCTTCTTCTTCCTCCTCTGCTCCTATTTTTCCTCTCCTCTTTTTCTTCTCTCTTTGATCTCCTTCTCTGTTCCCTCCTCTTCTCCTTTTCATCTTCTGTTCCTCTTCTTACTCCTCTTCCTCTATTCTCCTTCTTTTCCTCATTTCCTCTTCTCTACTTGTCCTCCTCTCCTCCTTCTCTTCCTCATCTCCTCTTCCCCTTTCTTCTCCACCTCTCCTCCTCATTCTCTCCCACGCACCTCCTCTTCATCTCCCCTTCCTGTCTTCCTCTCCTATTTGCCGCCTCTCCTCCTCCACGTTTCCCTCCTTTCCTCTGTCCTCCTCCTCTCCTCATTCTCTCCTCTTCTTCCTCGTCTCTTCTTCTTCCTCTCCTCCTCTTTCACATCTCCTCTTCCTCTTTCTTCTCCACCTCCTCTCCTTCTTTCTCACCGTCTTCTCTTCCTCGTCTCCTCCTCCACCTTTTCCTCCTCTCCTCCACGTTTTCTCCTCCTCCTCTTTCTTGTCACCTTCTTTCCTCCTCTTCCTACTTTCCTCCTCCTTTTCCTCTTCTCCGCCTCTTCCTACGCCCCTCTATCTTTTCCTCCTCTCCTCCTTCTCTTTCTTATTGGCCTCTTTTCCTACTCCCCTCCACTTTTCCCTCATCTCCTCCTCTCCTCCTCCTTTCCTCTTCTCCACCTCTCCTCCCTCATTCTTTCCCCCTCTCCTCCTCTCCGTCGTTCGCAGGTACTCCCTCATTCTTTCCCCCTCTCCTCCTCTCCGTCGTTCGCAGGTAAATCTCATCTGCTCATCATGTTGACGTGTCTCACAGGGACAGTACTAATTGAGTCGTACTGAGGCGGAGCAGGTGAATTGTGACACTGATTCAGACGGCGGAGGTAACAGGAGGGGGAAAAGGAGGGGTAAAAGGAGGGGGAAAAGGAGGGGGAAAAGGAGGGGGAAAAGAAGAGGTAAAAACGACAGAAAGAGATTTTACAGAGAGACCTTTATGAGGTCGTACATCAGCGGCTGAAAAGTGGCAGGTGTATTATGCAGGAACACCGGGAATGCCGCGTTCCCAGAAACTACGAGGCACGAGAGACTTTAACTCAGACCAGTGCAGCTCCGTTACTTTTGTCACGGCAGACGGACAAAATCATAATAACATTCACACTCATAATATTGCTGATTTTTAATGTTCTTGTATCTATTTTTGCATTTAATATAGTTTTTTACAATACAAAAAGTCAAAATTTCAGCACAAATTTTGAAAACTTAACAGTGAAGAAGCAAAAGCCTTATATCCATTTTCAAACCTCAACTCTCATGTCAAAATGTGTATATTTATTTGTTTAACTATTGTTTATTTATATAGTTTCAGAAAATGGACCAAAGCAAATTGTAAAAGGTAAAATTTGCAGCCCAAATGTTTTGTAAAATCAACTCTTAGGGTCAAAATAAAACTGCTTTTTGCTGTCTGCATCTAATTATAAAAGAGCTTTTATCAAGCAGGATGTACTGTTGGAGCACTGTTTGCCTGCTAGTTGTTGTTATTGGTCAAATTCAGCTGAAACAAAGTGCTCACAAACGGACTGTGGATTAAATCGCATTAGGGAAGTGAAGGAAAACTGTCCACTGAATTGTCTAAAACAAGTTCAATTTGTGTAAAACCATAACAAACAGGTCAATAAAGTTCAATAATAATATAATATAATCACACTGTAAAGGCACACTGCAAAATTCTCTGATTTGGCCAAGATTTTAAAACTTTATTAGGGTTATTTGGGGTTATTTGTCTTGTTTTCAGATTTATTATCTACTTCCTAGTTCTGAGACTACTTCATTATAGTCTAGAGGTCGTTTATTTTAAGATAATTTGTCAAAATATCTTGCTGCTAATTTCAATATAACAATAACCACGACCTTCCACTAGGGATGTAACAATAACCGAAATACCCTGATATCGTCAAAGGTCTCACAGTAATATCGTGGACCATCACAATATATTGAATCACAAGTCTCAGAATGCAGAAAATAGCTAAAAAAAACTGAGGGAACTACATAGACCATGATCCTTTGCTCTGTTTCAGTGCAGACGACGTGAAGAAATAACTGTTCTAAGCATTTTGAAATCTTCATTCTTTGGATTAAGTTTTGTTGAGGCATTTTTAGAGGAAGAATTAGTAGATTCACAGTTTTGTGAACCTCCACAAAAAATTTTAATAAATATTGTACTGTGAGATGTACACTGGAAGGAAAAAAACAAACAATATCTATGTAAGTTAAAATGACTTAAATTAAGAAAATGTATTTTATTTGAGTATGTTCACTAAGTGTTTTTTTTCTTAATTCAGCCAACATTTAACTTTTAGTTTTTTTCTTATTTTAAGTGTAGCCAGATGTATTTTCATATTTTATGTACAAAATGTCTTATTCCACTGGCAGACAGTTTTACTTGAAAATTACTCAAATCATGGAAAAACTTTCTCAAGTCATCTTAACTTGACTTTGTTTTTTCCAGCATATATAGAGAAAATATTGAGGATTTGGATATTGTTCCATCCCTAATGACAATAAATGTACCAAATGACTGGTCAAAGTATTTTAGAACGTCAGTCTTGTTATTATGTAGGATATCGTAACATCGTGAGCCTCCCCACTATGTCGTGAGCTTTCCCACAATATCGCAATAAATATCGTACCGTGAGGTTCATACCGTGATGATAATGTGTTGTGAGACTTATACCCCTAACTTCCACCTTCGTAACGCTCTTCCACTGAGCCACAGCAGCCCCGTGTTGAACTGATGCTCCCTGATTTCCCCAAGGCTGTTCAGACGTTGTAAATTGAGATCATTTAGAATCCGAACCACGGCCATGTTCAGTAGAGTTCTGCCCCCTCCTCTCCTCTCTCGCCTCATCCACGCTACAGTCTGATGCAGATGTGGCTTTTAACAGAGTCTGAATGACAGTTTCCTGACAGACGAGCGGCGTTCAGCACCTGGACTTACACACAGCAGCTCCACAGGCTCCTCACCGACAGACTGCGTGAGGAAAGGGCCCGTATACGAGATACTGTACAGCCTGCACCCGCGGGACCCGGCGCAAAACAGCACAGCGCGGGACCCACTCTGAAAGCTCATTGATGGGTGGGAGCGGGACTGCACAAGGCGGGAGCGGGCGGGATGATAAACTGAAGTCCCACAAACTGAATAATGCTCTGTAAAGCGTCTTTGAGTGTAAAGTAAAATATACAAATGATTAACGTGTGCTGATCATACATGATTTGTGCTGGATATTTTATTTAAAAGTGAAAAAAATGCATAGTACACTCAGATGGCCGATGTCCAAAAGCTTTTTTATTTATTTATTTTTTATTATGTTTTGGCAAAAAAAAGCCTTCTTCAGATATTTTTTTCTTGCTTTGGACCACAGTACTCGTAGCTCCTTTGCACTTGCACCTCTACAAGAACTTTGGTGTGCGTTTTCTTCTCTTAACATCTGGATATTTTATTTGGCATTAATAAAAACATTTGAAGCAGCCTAAACTTGCGGATGTGGTCTAATCTCACGCACATTTTAGACAATTCCTTTCCACTTCTCCGTGTTTGATGAAGCTTCAAGGACCTGGCAGAAGAACAGAGCAGCTCTAATGAAGCTCACAGCGCTTCAGAAGTGAGTTCTTCTTTAGAGGTACATTTACCGTCCAAAAAATCAAGAAATGTGATGAAGAAATTGATAGAAATCAAGACCTTTTGTGAGAAAGTAAGTGATGTGTGATTTGCGGGCGGGAGCGGGGCAAAATATCACAGATGCAGGACTGAAAATTCTGTCCCGCTCAGACCTGGACTACAACCCCGTGGATCATGACCGAAAGGGTTTAGGCGGAAGTGGCCATACCGGCTCGTCAAAGCCTGAACCCGTCAGATCTCAGAAGCTCAGCAGGGCTGGGCCTGGTTAGTACTTGGATGGGAGACCACTGGGAACTCCAGGTGCCACAGTGGGGCGCCAGTGGCAAAAACTGTCGTAGTGTCCTTAGGCAAGGCACATCACCCACATTGCCTAGTATGAAAGTGGTGTGTGCGTGAATGGTGGTAGTGGTCGGAGGGGCCGATGGCGCAGATTGGCAGCCTCGCTTCCGTCAGTCTGCCCCAGGGCAGCTGTGGCTACAATAGTAGTTTACCACCACCGGGTCTGGAGTGAATGAATAATGCTCTGTAAAGCGTCTTTGAGTGTCCTGAAAAGCGCTGTATAAAACTGATGCATTAAAAGTACTAACGCCAAACCCAATTAAACAATGACAGAATTCCAAGAAAGAAAAGCAGCGTCTGAACAGCAAGTTTTACATTTACACTTTCACTTGTGACTTACTGTATATATAAGAGACAAAACTGAATGCATAATTCATTCACTCCAGGCTTCTATATCTTTCAAAATATAACGCTTTATGTTCTTTTTAAAGGCTTCTGCAGTGTTAGATTTTTTTTCTTTTAATCATCCCTCAGATTGTTCCATATATTAACACCTCGAACAGAAATACAATCACTTTTTTCTTAGTTCTTATCTTCATTTTTTTAAAAGATGCCAGTTTTTGTTTTTTGTTTATGGTCGCACAAACGAATAATAATGTTAACGGCAAAAAAGTTTATCGTTTATGATCGTCTCAAAATAAGCAAAATGAGAATGCTTAAAAGGCATATGAATCCTTTTTTTTCCACTAAAACATGATTAGATTTAAGATGCCTTCATTTTGTGAAGTTTATCATTTTATTTCCTGGTTGCAAAGTGTTACCGAGCAACCGTGACGTTAACAAGGGTCAAAACGTGTCTAATTTGTTCAACAGTAATGATCAGATAATAAAAATGGATGACGACAACTTTATTTTGTTGAATTCAAGTTTAAACTGCAAGGAAAAACAAAATGTCTTCTTGTGCGTTACCTGTCCCTGCACTTTGGATGGGATCAACATTGCCTGGGGGGGGTGATGCTAACTGTAGGCACGCTCTGTCTGAAGCTGTGTTCGGCTTTAATATGAGATTTATTTCAACACAATCAGACCAGAACTGAGCTGGAGCTACAGCGACTGAGCTGTTTTGTGCTGTTAAACAAATCCCTCTCAAACAACTCATTAGCGTCAGCCAACAATTTTTCATCTTTCTGTTGAAAATCGAACTCCTAAACAGACCCATGAACGCTCGTATTGATCACAAACTCCTGAAAATGTGCTGCTTAAATCCATTTAGCGTTTCTTTTCTTTTCTGACAGTGTTTGCTAACGTCTGCATTCTGTTACTATGCTAAATGATGAACATTCCACCACACACACGCATGTAAAACACCCCCAGCATGAAGTCACACAACAAGACAAGTATCAATACAAGACATGAAAGGAAATCAGCTTTACTTCCTGGTTTTTTTGTACTTTTCTTCTGTTTTCCCCGCGTTTCACTCAGCTCCAACTCAAACTGTACGACAAAATCTCAGGGTTTAAAAGGTTTATGTTCTCGCTTTATGTTCACGATTTATGTTCTCGCACACGAACGACTTCAACCGGGCAAAACCCTCACGAAAGGCGACTGGATTTCCAACAGGTTTGATATTCTTGCGACCTTCCATTGCCGATCAGGAGCTGCTCGTGAGGTATTAACCGGTTCTCGTTACCCCATGTTTACTACACGAGGCACGACAAACGAGTAAACCAAAACTCGATCCCAAAAAATCAGCACAAAATGGGCCAAAAATCGCAAAGTATCACTTACTACCCTCCCACCCAAACCAAGTCACAACAACAAAACCATGAAAACCCGTCACATGCACTTAAATCACTCCTTTCTTCTCTGCGCCGTCGATTCTCTAAACCTGGATCCCCTCCAGAATGACACAGTGAGCAGTCTGTTTCTTATGTTTGCTCATCCCAGACACCGTAAACGTGCCAAGTCTTAAACAATATTACTCACTGGCTTTGAATGAATGCGTCTCCCGGTGTCACGTGGGTTAGTGCATCTGCCGCTCCTCGTAATGGTCCAACGTCTGGAACGGAAAAGAAAAAAGATAAATACACAATTAGGCCGGTCACGATAATTACTATATCAACTTACAATGTATTTCTGGGGGTCTGTCATTATGCTGTGTACATTTTCTGTGTAATAGTGAACAGATTTGGTGGATTTTTGTTGTAGTACTATAATGTTTGAGCTGTAAAAGGTTGAATAAGCGACTTTTACTGCAAAATATTGGTACATTCTGTTATGTGTTTGCTGCAATTGAGGCCTTTTAATGATATGGTTGATTTAAAGTTGCATGGCGTAACATCTCTAATGAAAATGCTTGTCTCCTTGAAAATGTTATTGCTTTGTCCAGAAGGAATGACTGTATTTTTGAGCAATAGAAACACACAAAAAGAATACATACTACATGGGTATGTTTAATGTCATACCATGGAACATTCCAGGGAAGCAAAAACATCACCACGGAGACGAGCAGGTACTGTAGTTGACCCTCCACCAGAAAAGTTGCGCAGTGCACCTTTTTAAAATGATTTCCTGGGATAATCCTGCATTGCTTTTATTGTATAACGTAGTTTTAAAGGGACAATTTGGAATTTTGGACATAGGTGGAGTGTTGGAGACGTGTGGAGACACTTTTTTTTAACTCTTCCATCCAGTCCTTGTATTTGGAGAGGTTGCTGGTGCTAGGCTAGTCCATGTCATTGGCCATTGTCGTCCTGCCACTAAAAACAGTCTGACCCACTCCACAGAGCACCCAAGGCAAAACTATTAGAACTCCAGACTGTCCATGTGAACGTCTGTGTCAATAGAATAATTTTAGAAGTAAAACCAACTTTGCATTTGAAGGATTTATGTCTGAGCAGCAGCAGCGAGTTGTATTTCCTGATAGAACGCTCAGCAGCGGCGGACTGATATTTGAGAAAATAGTCCCTCAACATGCGACGATTCATGCGATGCAAGGTTAGTTTTATTTCAAACATTATTCTATGCACACAGACATTCACAGGGACAGTCTGGAGTTCTAATAGTTTTGCCTCTGGTGCTCTGTGGAGTGACTGTTTTTAGTGGCAGGACGACTATGGCCATTGACATGCACTAGCCTAGCACCAGCAACCTCTCCAAATACAAGGACTGGATGGAATTTTTAAAAAGTGTCTCCACAGTAGGATTGGGTGGTAATACGGTAACCCGCGGTATCAAAAAGTAGCAGCAGTGTCAGTTTCATTACAGTCGTTAAAAAAATCCCAAAATGGACCCAAAACCATAGCGCCGACTTTCTCCTCTTCAAACGTCGTTCTACTCGGAAATTTCCATCCACACGCAGCGAGGAAGAAGGAAAAAAACCTGACTGACGCTTCGTGTGCGACGTTGAGCCGAAAAGTTTGCGATGGAGACGTTTTATTGAGCACCTAGAGTCGAGAGGGAACACGCTGAAGAGGAGAAAGTTCCCGCTTGAGGACGAAATCAGACTTTTGCAGAGACGGTAAAGCTGCATAACATCCGTGTCGACCGACGTGCACTGTGATGGAAATGTCTTACTTGTCAAGCTAAAGAAATGTATTGTTTGGGTTATCTCTCTACTCATGGTCACAGGCAGTGGTGTGATCTGCTGTATCTGGGCTTCCTAAGAGAAGACATTATGTTTAGCCATTATCTACCAGGGTTAAAACAACAGGTTGTTGTTTTATTCATTCTCATCATTTAGAATTATTGGTACACTTGTGTTCATCTAATCAATGCCCCAGTTTAACCCAGATAATTCATCTCCTTTTGAGAACTGTTTAGATACTGTAGTATGTTTAACCTCATGTTGATATGATGGCGTCTGTAATCTGCATAAGAAGCTTGTTTTGTTTTGACATTTTCAGGGACAGACGGACCTTGCGTGGCGGACAGATAGGTTTCTTTTTCATTTTCTTTGTAATTATGCACAATTGCTTTAATAAATCCAGACTCTTTGATTGAAGACAACTTTTCTCCAGTTTTTATTTTTCTCAGATCTAAAAATCCACAACATGCACCTCCGAAACTTTCTAATTACGCATCAAAACGACATGGACAGCGATGGGAAGCAATGCAATAAAAGCTGTGACTGGTCTTCTCGACCACCGCTCTACATTTCTGGTGCTCCGCTCATTATACACTCTGAGTAATAACGTGTTTAATGCAGCTTTGTGCACATTTGTTTACATTTTACAGAAATGAAACTTAAAACCGCATGGCTCATTTGCATATAGTATAACCACTGATAAAAACACCTCATGCGCTGATGCGATCGAACACACTGTGCCTCATCTTCAAATATAAAGCTGCTCTTCTGTTGCTGAATGGTTTAGGTCTTAATTAGTCACGGTAATACTGTATACCCCGGGAAAATGCTGAGAAGGTTTAACGGTATAAAATTTGAATACCGCCCAACCCTACTCCACACGTCTCCAACACTCTGGCTCACTAGGAAATGAGGCCCTATGTC